>RYFJ01003299.1:0-46006 GCA_003991445.1 Oryza meyeriana var. granulata
CCAGAGAGAGAGATATGAGACTCCCGAGTATATTTCTCCAGCTTGTTGACTCCCAATGGCTTGTTGAGTTCTGACTGCACATCTGAGTTCCTTGACTGTTCTGATGCAGCCCTAGCTGAGTTAACAAAGGCCTGGTAGAGGAGAAAAACAAACAAAAACATCTGAAGGAAGCGGAAAAGCAAGCCAAGGTAGAGGCTGCTATCTAGTAGACTCCTGCCTGACAATAACCTTAACCTGTCTTCTTGTTGCTCCGACGCATGTTTCTTGGCTAACAGTATATTGTTGATGCACCTGAACAGCTTCAAAGCAATGCCTAGATCCAGTTTAAACGCCTTTGCAGAGGAGAAAAGTTGTCACGCGATACGGAAATCTCGTCGGGATCGTGAAAGGGCTCCTTGACATTATGGCACCTCAACCATGTGGAACCATCTAGTCGTGTCTCTAGGTGCATCAAGCCTAGCGAAGCCTCCGAGCATCTAAAGTACTTGATGAGCGTGTCGCTATCGTGTGCCCAACCCTAGCCATGCAAATTGACTACCCTAGGGTAGATATCGAGGCCATCGTGAGGGTTTACCAAAGAGACAGCACCCGAGAGGCACTTGCAGTTGATCAGCCAGGAGAGGCCAACTGCAGAGGCAATTGCAAAAGACCAGGGTATGTTAGAAACAAAATAATTAGCAAGTCGGTGTATATAACTTTTGTAAGGACATTTGTAAATATCTTGTAAAATGCTGCTGAGTTTGCTTAATTCTTAGTTGTCAATTAGCTTTCACCCGACATATGTAGTCTGCACCGAGTAGATTGATAGGATGAAAAAAATCATTCACTTCTAAAAGCTATACCTCGGGCAAAAACATAGCATATCGTTTGTAAAACTTCATAACTTAGATAAAGCAAGCTCGTATTTTATTGACAAGGCACATAATACATGTAGCCCCCCGACTCACTACTCCGGTTGAAACAAGCGATGTAGGCAAAGAAAAAACTTTGTACATATATATAAAGGAAATACAAAACTTAGGTATAGAAAGGACGTAGCTGTTCTATATTCCATGAGTGGATAACGAGGGCGCCATCTTCAGTCTTCAGTCGGTAGGCGCCCGGACATGTCACCTCAGCGATAATGAACGGCCATTCCCACAGGGGGGATAGTTTATGCCTGTCTTTGGTTGTTTGTTTTTTTTCTCAAGACGAGATCTCCCACCAAAAAGGCGCGGCCATGGATATTTCGACTGTGATAACAACGCAGGCCTTGAAGATACCTTGCCGACTGGATAGTTATGATATCCCTCGCTTCGTCCAACTGATCGATTTTGACCAATCAGGCTTTGTTTGATTTGTCTTCTAAGTGGGCCCCGAACTCGTGAGAGCCGAACTCCAACTCGGTTGGTAGCACAGCCTCACCACCGTAGACTAGGAAGAAAGGGGATTGCCCTGTTACCTAACTAACCGTGGTTCTTAGAGACCAGAGAACGGATGGGAGTTCTTGTACCCACTGCCCTGCATATGGTTGTAGTCGGTCGAACACCCTAGCCTTGATACCTTGTAAGACCATGCCATTAGCACGCTTGACCTGCCTATTACTTCGTGGGTGTGTCCACAGAAGCATAATAAAGATCTTGATGCCAAAATTGTCACAAAAATCTTAAAATACACTGTCCGTGAACTGAGTACCGTTGTCCGTTATGAAGCGGTTGGGAACCCTAAATCGATATAAAATACTCATGATGAAGTTAGGCTCATGCCGCTGTTTTGGTAGGAACGGGTTTTGCCTCAATCCACTTTGTGAATATATCCACTGCGACGAATAAGTGTGTGAGCCCTCCTGGCGCTTTTTTGAACGGCTCGACCATGTCGAGCCCCCAAACTACAAAGGGCCAAGCGATTGGAATTGTCTGAAGTTCTTGAGCTGGAAGATGTGTCGGTCTTGCATAGAATTGGCATCCCTCGCATGTGCGAACTATATCTTTAGCGTCTGTTACTGTAGTCGGCTAGAAAAAACCCTGCCTGTAAGCCTTTCCGACCAACGTCCTGGACGCGGAATGGTTGCCACTGATACCCGAGTGAATTGATTGCAGAACCTGCTTGCCTTCCTCAGGTGTGACACAATGCATGAGGACTCTAGATGCGCTTCTGTGGTACAGGTCTTCTCCGACTACAAGGAAACATTTGCTTCGACGCTTGATCCATTCGGCTTCACTGCGTTCTTCAGGGAGTTCATCGTCCAAGAGGAATTTGAGAACTAGAGTTCGCCAATCTTGAGAGGTGATTAGTACTTCATTTGTTACCGGGGTAGGTTCAGCCCCTGACTATTCAAGCACTAATTTCTTCTTGACTGATGGCTCCAGTAGTTGTTTAATAAAAATCCCAGTCGGGACTACTTCTCGTTTGGATCCCATGTTGGCCAATTCGTCTGCAGCATCATTGTATTGTTGTAATACATGAGTTATCTCCAGCCCGTCGAACTTATTTTCCAACTTTCTGACCTCCTGACAATACGCCGCCATAGTGTCGTTGAGACATGTCTAGTCTTTCATGACTTAGCTGACCACGAGTTGAGAATCCCCGCGCACAACCAGTCGACGGATGCTAAGTGATATGGCAATGCGGAGCCCGTGGATAAGTGCTTCGTACTTGGCGACATTGTGGGAATCTGGAAAGTGAATCTAGAGGACATACTTGAGTTTTTCATCAGTGGGTGACATCAACACAACGCCAGCCCCCTCGCCGCCGATCCGTAGAGAACCATCGAAGTACATCGTCTAGTACTCTAGCTTGTCCGTATTTGTAGTCGTCTAAACTTCTGTCCACTCGGCCACAAAGTCGACTAGAGCTTGAGATTTGATTGCTGTCCGTGGTTGAAAAATGATGTCAAACGCCATTAACTCGAGTGCCCATGTAGCGATTCTACCAGTGGCCTCGCGATTGTGTAGGACGTCCCTGAGTGGATACGATGTGACAACGGTAACTTGATGCGACTGAAAATAGTGCACCACCTTCCGAACAGTGATGTGTGGGCCATATAACAGCTTCTAGACTTGAGGATATCTCATCTTGGAGTCGGCTAGGACCTCACTTACGAAGTAGACTGGCTATTCAATTTTCTATATATGACCTGGCTCTGATATCTCGACTACTAGGACCATGCTGACTACCTGAGTGGTTGCCACCAAGTATAACATTAGTGGTTCCTGGAGCATAGGTGACGCCAACACTGGTGGTGATGTAAGAAATTTTTTGAAATCTTCGAAGGTTTGCTGGGCTTCAGGTGACCATTGAAAATTTTCTGCTTTCTTCAGTAGTTTGAAAAAGGGCATGCCCCGTTCACCAAGTCGAGAGATGAATCGACTGAGTGCCACCATGCACCCTGTCAGCTTTTGGACGTCCTTCTGGCTAGTTGGGGGTGCCATGTTCATGATAGAGTTAATTTTTTCTGAAAGCAGATTTTTCCGAATTCAACTTCATCTTGAATCTCCGAAGGCTTTGGAAAGTTTCTTCCAAATCGGTGATGAGATCTTCCCTGGACTTTGTCTTGATCACCACGTCATCGACATACGCCTCCACGTTGCGCCCGAGTTGAGTGTGTAAACACCGCTGAATTGCTCGTTGATACGTTGCACTAGCGTTTTTCGACCCGAACGGCATAGTGATATAGTAGTATGCTCCAAACGGCGTGATGAAAGAAGTCTTTAGGCAGTCCTCCTCCTTCAAGCTAATTTGGTGATATCCTGAGTAACAGTCGAGAAAGCTGAGAAGTTCGCACCCTGTAGTTGAATCCACCACCTGATCTATTCTGGGTAGACCAAATGGATCTTTGGGGCACACATTGTTTAAGTCAGTGTAGTCAATGCACATGCGACATTTATCGTTCTTCTTCTAGACTAAGACTGGGTTTACCAGCCAATCCGGGTGGTAGACCTCTTTGATGAACCCGGCTGCAAGGAGCTTGGTTATCTCCTCCCGAATAGCATCTTTGCGGTCTTGTACGAAGCGTCGTAGCCGTTGTTTGACTGGCTTGGCATTTGGCTTGATGTTGAGGAAATGCTCGATCACCTCCCTTGGTACACTAAGCATGTCGGAAGGTTTCTAAGCAAATATGTCCCTATTCGCCTAGAGGAAGGTGATGAGCACATCTTCCTATTTTGGGTCGAGTCCGGTCCCGACTAGAGCAGTTTTGGAGGGGTCGAAAGGTTCCAAGGGGATCTTCTTGGTTTCAGAATTTGCTGAAATTCCTGACTTGGTTGCTTTTTTGGCCAGAACCTGATCGTCCTCGCATGGAGTTGGAGCGGATAGCCGAATGTTGTTACGCCTGACTGCCGCTTCTTGAGATTGAGCCAGCTCGTAGCTTTCTTTGTCACAGGTGAAGGTTTGCTTGACATCGCGGCGAAGATAAAGAACTCTGGCTGGCCCTGGCATCTTGAGCATCATGTAGGTATAATGTGGCACTGCCATGAACTTGGCTAGCGCTGGCCGTCTGAGTATCGCGTGGTAGGTGGTCTCGAAGTCGGCAACCTCGAAGCAGATATTCTTGGGGCGGAAGTTATTCCGCGTGCCAAAAGTAACTGGCAGAGTAATCTGTCCGAGTGGAGTAGAAGACAGGCCGGGGATTACCCCGTGGAAGGGCGCTGTACTCGGCCGTAGCTCTGAACGAGGAATCTTGATCTCGTCCAGCGTCTTGGCGAACAGAATGTTGAGAGCACTGCCTCCATCAATGAGAATGTTCTTCAGTTTGATGCTCCTGATGATCGGGTCCAGGACGAGTGGATAGCGTCCTGGATGAGTAACCCAATCGGGATGATCTACGCGGTCAAACATGATTGGCGTTTCTGACTAACGCAAGTATTAGGGGGCGTCTGCTGCAGAGACCGAGTTGATTTCACGTGCTATAAGCTTCTGCTTCCTCTTAGACTCATATGTAGATGACCCTCTAAAGATGTGGTTGAGCTTAGCCTGGGGATCTTGGTAATCGCCGGCTGTGCTCGAATCTGGCTTGTCCTTGTTTTTATCAGCGCCAGATGTTGAGGCCTGCTCGGAAGCAAACTTATTAAGCATGAAGCCGTCCTTAGCCATGTGCTTGCCCTTTGGATGAAAGGGGCATGGCCTGTTCATCACTTTTTGGTATTCATTATTCCTTGGGGGTCACGGCCGAGTACACTCCATAGTAGCCACCACGTTATCTGACTTCCGCTTGCGGTTGCCAAATTTGTTTTGTGTTGGCTCATCGTTGTCTTTCTTGTCCTTCTGCCGGAGCTCTTTTTTGTCGTCGAGAGCCTGAGCAACAACGTCTGCCTAGTCGGCGTACTTGTTCGCCATATCAAAAAGAGCCTTGACAAAAACGGGAGGTTTCCGAGTGAACTTGGAAATGAACAGGGCATCTTTGACTCCCTTGCGGAAGGCGGCGATGACGACATCGTCCTTCATCATTGGGATCGAATTCCGCTACTCAAAAAACCTCTTAATGAACTCACGAAGAGACTCGTTCTTCCTTTGGTGCAACTAATAGAGATCGTGCTCAAAAGATGGCCTCTTGTAAGTTCCCTGGAAGATGGCGATAAAGTGTTCCCGGAGTTCTCCCCAGGAGCCGATTGACCTTTTTGGGAGTCCTATTAGCCATGTCCTCGCTGAGTCGGCTAGAGCAACTGGGAGGTAGTTAGCCATGGCCTAGTGATCTCCTCCAGCTGCTCGGATTGCCAGAGTGTAGACCGTGAGCCAGGACTCAGGATTGGTCTTCCCGTCGTACTTCTCAGTTTCAGTCAGCTTAAAACCCAACAGCCAGTCGACCTGTTGCAGCTCTTGGGTGAAGGCCAGTACTCCTTCGTCTGCTTGAGGACTCCGACTCCGACTACAGCAGTGAAACCGCTCGTGGTGGAGGCCGAAGTGCTCATTCTCGTCTTTCAATCGGCGCTGCTCATCTTCCTCACGTTCGTGGCGCCGTGCGTTGTTGTCATGCCAAAGATCACGTCATAGTCGGCCTCGAAGATCATGGTTGTCCCGACGGTCGTTTTGATGTCGACGCCGCCGGTCATTGTTGGGGTTGCTGAGTGACGTCTGGCATGACTCCGTGTGCGGCTGACTGGAACCGGCCACTCAACGTCGTGTCGAGGTGGATGAGATCGCCGTTGGAGAAGCTGACCGGTTGGTTGGTATGAGGGTATCGCCCGACTGTTGGTGCTGCTGACAGCAGCAGCGGTGATCATGGATTTTATCCTTGCTATTGTCAGGGTGGCCTGGTGATCAAGCCCAAACTGGAGCGTGTCCAGTAGAGTCGCAGCAGCTATGACGTTTTGCTGAGGAGTTACGAAGACGTCGTGGTCGTTGGCTCGGGTTTGGAGGATTTGTTGTTGAGCAGTCTGCCCGGCCTTGCGCAGATCATCGTTAAGGGCAACGCGCTCCGCGTGCAAGTGTCTTGCTTCTTCCTCCTGTTGTTCTCGTAGTCGGCGGGCCTCCTCCTCTTGCTGCTCGCGTAATCAGCGTGCCTCCTAAGTGGGAGTAGAGCCCTTGGATGCCATGAAGACTTCGCGGGGTGGGGAGAAGCTTGCTGAACTGCTGTCCGACTTGGAGTCAGAATCAGAGTAGTTGATGGGGGTGATTTCAACTCTGACCTCCCTATATCCAATCTCGAGCGGCTTTAGGTTGTATCCGGGTAGTACTCCAGGGCGATGGTTTGCCGCGTTAGATGCTGATTGAAGTTATCCGCGGCATTGCTGAGTCCGATCGGGAGATTGACGATCTCTTCCTTTCTTAGCCCAATCTCGGCTGGCTCGAGGCCAAGTCTGAGTCGAACACCGAAAGAAAGAGTTGTCCCGAGACTCGGGCATGTTGAAGATTGCCGCAGCATGTCGACAAGGGTTGCTGCGGCATTACGTAGGCCGACTCGCGCAGAGTCAGCTTGGTCCCTGGCTGATCGGATCAGGTCCGAATCGGATAGGGTGAGGTTGCCGAACTTGTCGGTGACGAAGTTAAGGCTCCTGAAGCTGATTGTTTGCCCGGGAGAGAAGTTGATGCTGTCGACTCCGGTGGTCGAATCCATCAGGCTTGTTGAAGATGATCTCGCCGATGCCTGTACCTGGCGCGCCAACTATCGATATTTTATATCGGCAATAATAATATGGGGCTACTCATGAGACCTAAACTTGATGGACTGCAGAGGAACACAAATAATCTATACTGGTTCAGGCCCTCGAGATGAGGTAATACCCTACGTCCAGTTGTGATGTATTGCCTTTGAGGTTTCTCTTGTGAGCTTTCGATATGATTATTTTCTGCCCTCAGGAGGCGCCCTGCCTTCCCTTATATACCGAGGGACAGGGTTACAAAGTAGGAATCCCAGTCGAACTCTGACCAAGGGATTTCCTTCTTGGAATACAACATGCCCGATGAGGACTATATCCTTTTCTTGTCATACAAGGTTATGTATGCTGAGTCCTATTGTATCCCTAATTACAAGGCTAGGCCCATCCTCTGTCCAAGTGGCCCAATAGCTTCTCATGAGGTACCCGGGGGCCCATGGCCTCCACACGCAGCCTGCTCTCGGCAGCCCATCTCGGCCGGCCTGCACCTGCCTCCACCGACGCTGACAGGCGGGTCCCGCCTATCAGTCGTCTTTCCCGCCGAGCGGGCCGCTCCTCTCTCTCTACCCATGAAAATCACAGCCATTTCCCCCCACTAATTCACCTCATTTCAGCCACTAAATATCAATTGATTTAGGGGTTTTAATCCCCATTCATCCCCCTTCATTTTCCCTCACAAATGCCATACTGGAGGGATGAGGGTTACATGGTAGGAAACCCAGTCGGATGCGATCAAGGGCTTTCCTTATCAGTACATAGAGTATCCGGCTATGACTATATCCCGTTCTTTGTCATGCAAGGTAATATGAAACCGAGTCCTACTCTATCTCCAATTTTAGGGACCGGCCTACCCTCTATTTGAGTGGCCGTAATTGCCCTCCTTGAGGTACCCGGGGCCTATAGCCTCCACAGTAGCCCCTGAGGCCTTCATAGTTGAGTCACAGCTGATGCCGAGTGCTCATCCTCCACGGTGAAGAGATTCCTGAGTGCTTTGCTCCCGAGTACTCATTGTCGGAGTGCTTCTTCTCCCAAGTCCTGCTTCATATCAGCCGGCAACGAGGCTATGAAGGGCTTCTTAGATGAATAGTGTGCACCGAATAGGCACAGCTATTAGGTGTAGCCCCTAACTTTGTACTTAATTGGGAAACAATTAAGCATAAAGTCAAAGATCTTTAACCTTTAAGTCTTTCCCGAGTGATATGTTTCTCAGAAATTGGACTCTTTAGCTATATATTAGCTAGAATTTTGCTCAAGGCAATTTGGTTAAGCATGTAAGCCGAGTATCACTATGGAGTAAATCCAATGTGTGATGTGGCGTACTTGAGAGATACCTGCATCCCTAATTTTAATGGAGACCAGTTATTGATCCTTATAAGGATATATCCTCAATACCTTAAAATAATCAAGATACCCTAATGTATACACCCAACTATAAGCATAGCATGCAGCATATCTGATTATTTAATCAGTTCTTGCAAAATAGCACCTGCATTGTGATTTTAACGTGACCAGTGAGCGACCCAATAGGGCATGCTATTTAAGAACTCATATCTTTAGCCTACTACCAAATAAGCCGGCCCAAACCGACATACCTAGCGCAGTCCACAAAATTGGCATCCCTTGCCTGTCTGAGCAACATCATTGGCGCCGGTAACCGCAGTCGGCCAAAGGAATTCTTGTCTGCAAGCCTTTTCGACTTACGTTCTGGATGCAGCATGGTTGCCACAGATGCCCGAGTGGATAGATTGTAGGATCTGCTTGCCCTCCTCAGGTGTGGTGTGACGCAGTGCATGAGAACACCGGATGCGCGTTGACAATATAGGTCTTCTCCGACTATGATAAAGCTTTTGCTCCATCGCTTGACTTACTCAGCTTCGTTGCGATCTTTAGGAAGTTCGTCTTCTAGTAGGAATTGAATGATTGGGGTCTTCTAGTCTTGAATAATAATGAGCATCTCTGTAGGTTCCAGGTTTGGTGCTACCTCCGACTGAAAGATCTAGTAGTGGCTTGTTTCCTTATTTTGGCCAAATAGGTACCTGAACGCTGTGCTAGCGCAGGATTCAGCTGGCGACCCTCTTGGGGCATACCCAACCTAGCAAAATGGTAGCCGAATAAGGTACCCAAACCTTACATTAGCATAGGATTTGGCTAGCGACCCTCATGGGGCGTACCTTACCTAGCAGAGTGGTACTTAAGCCCTGACTGGTGTCGGAGGTCGGTTATTAGTCCCCATGGGGCGTACCAAGGGAAAGGTGACATCCATGTCCCTACTGGCACAAGTACTCGGTCAGTAGCCCTCATGGAGCATTCCGAGTGATTCTTGAAGCATCGCACTCCAAGTGTATCATAGCAGACTGGTCCAACCCCCGAGCGTAGGAGATAGGCTCGTAGCCATGAGTTCTTGTCACGCGTATCCAGAACTGGGCCTGCATTATAAACATATCGGATGAGTAGCATCTGATGAAGAAAACAATCACCCGAAGAAAATCTAAATATTTTACAATGTATGTAAATATGTGTTCCTCCTCTTATTGATTTTATTCCCCGAGTAGTTGACCCCTTACGTTTAAACACTCTGCCCGACTAGTCATAGCCCCCTAGCGTCGGGAGTCGGTTCATGGCTCTTTCCCAGACACGCGTTTTAGGTGACTTGAGTTTGTCTTTCATGGAGCAGAGCTTCACGGATCGGAATTTATGCTACTCGAGTACTTTTGCAATCATTAATAGCAAAAACAAAAAATACGCACTATGTACACCTATTAGGTGTAAGCGGCTGTGGCATTGGTGAGGCCAAGTGAGAAATTGACGATCTCATCCCCTAGATCCGATCCCGACTGTCGCTAAGCTGTATCCGAGTCAAACCATAGGGAAGTGAGTTGCCTCCTGGCCCATTTAGATAAGAATATCATATAAAGGAGAAAATATTTATCAGAAAGCGACTTAGCTGTTCGGTATTGCATGAGTTGGGAGTGGGGATGCCATCTTTGCATTTGAGCTTTTGAGCCCCCGAGCATGTCACTTGTTATTCTGATAATCTTATGTTCTAGGAGGTCGAGGACGGCTGCGATCGATTGCCGCAATGAGGTCGTCCGACTTGCGTTTGCGGTTCCCAACCTTAGTCGGGGCCGCGTCATCGGTGTCCTTCCGCTCCTTCTGTCGGGGTGCCTTTTTGTCATGGAGCGCCTTGGCGATAGTGTCGGCCGAGTTGGTGTATTTGTTTGCCATGTCGAATAAAGCTTTGACAGAGCTTGGCGATGAACGGGGGTGTCCTTAACTCCCTTGTGGAAAGCGGCAATGACGACCTCGTCCTTGATCTTGGGAATTGAGTTCCTCTTCTCGGAGAACCTCTTGATGAAGTCGCGGAGGGACTCGTTCTTTCTCTGGTGGCATTGATATAAATCATACTCAGAAGACAGCCTCTCGTAGGTTCCTTGGAAGTTTACGACGAAGTGCTCATGAAGTTCTCCCTAAGAGCCGATTGACCGCCTGGGATGTCCTGTCAGCCATGTCCTCGCCGAGTCAGCCAAAGCAACTGGGAGGTAGTTAGCCATGGTTTTGTGATCACCTCCGGCCGCATGGATTGCCAAGGTGTAAACTGTGAGCCAGGACTTCGGGTTGGTCTTCCCATCGTACTTCTCTATTACAGTCGGCTTGAAGCCAGATGGCTAGTCGACTTGTTATAGCTCATGGGTGAACGCCGGTACTCCTTCATCTAGGTGAGGGCTCCAAGTCTAACTACGGCGATGAAATCGCTCATGGTGGAGACCGAAGTGCTCACGCTCATCTTCTAGTTGGCGGCGCTCATCCTCCTCGTGTTCTCAGCGTTGAGCGTTAATATCATGGCAAAGATCCCACCGTAGTCGTCCTCGGGCGTCCTGGTTATCCGGTCGTCATGATGATGCCGCCGTCGATCGTTACTTGGATTGTTGAGTGATGTATGTCGTGACTCTGAGTGATGCTAACTAGAGCTGGCTGCTTGGTGCCATGCTGAAGCAGATGAAACCGCCGTGTCTGAAGCCATCTTGTTTGATGGTATGAAGGTGTCTCTAGATTGTTGTCGCTACTGACAAGCTGCAGCGGCCACGACGTTCTGTTGTGGGGTCACGAAGACGTCATGGTTGCCAACTCGGGTTTGGAGGATCTCTTGTTGAGCAGTCCGCCCAGCCTTGCACAAGTTGTCATTGCGAGCATTGTGCTCAGCTTGCAAGTGTCGTGCGTCTTCCTCCTATTGCTCACGCAGTTGACAAGCCTCCTCCTCTTGCTGATCGCGTAGTCGGCATGCATCTTGAGTGGGAATTGAGCCCTTGGACGCCATGAAGACTTCATGCAGTGGAGAAAAGCTTGTCGAGATGCTGTCCAACTATGAGTCGGAGTCGGAGTAGTTTAGCAGTGTGATGATGACACACGAGATTTATACTGGTTCAGCCCTCGAGGTGAGGTAATACCCTACTTCTAGTTGTGGTGTATTGCTTTCGCTGTATTCTCTGGTGAGATTGTTATATGCCCCAGGGGGCTCCCTACCCCTCCTTATATACTGGAGGGATGAGGGTTACAGGGTAGAAAACCCAGTCGGATGCGACCAAGTGCTTTCCTTATTAGTACATAGAGTATCCAGCTCGGACTATATCCCTTTCCTTGTCATGCAAGGAATATGAAGCCGAGTCCTACCCTATCTCCAATTGTAGGGATCGGCCTGCCCTCTTTCCGAATGGCCATAATACCCGGGGCCCATGGCCTCCATACAACCATATCCCTAACATGCCGGAGAACCCCACGCTTGCTTAAGTCTTAGCCAACCGGAACTAATTAATGGCCTTGCTGGTGCAACGGATGCAGAACAACAAAGCTCATAATCAAGCACCAGCTCCTCCGCCCACTGCAAGCTGTTTGAGTTTCTTCATGTAAGGCCAACTACATTTTCAAGCACTACTAATCCAATGGAAGCTGATGACTGGTTGCATGCTATTGAGAAGAAGCTAGACCTACTTCAGTGTACGGATCAGGAGAAGGTCGCCTTTGCCTCACACTAGCTTCATGGACCTGCTTGAGAGTGGTGGGATCACATCAAGGCGAACAGAGTAGAAGGTCAGCACATGTCATACCCTGAAAATTGCCCAAATTAAAAGTTATCGTGGGTAAATAGAAATACAAGAATACACAAGAAAAAGTTATCGTGTTTGAATAAAATTCCAAAATTTCCAATATTAAAAATCCCAAGTTAAAATTTAACTAATGCTTGGATGCTTTTATATTCCCTGGGGTGTTGTCGGAATATTTTAAGCATTTAAGTATTTAGATTATAAATTTTCATTTGTTTCATGGCGGTTTTTGCTTCTAGTAAATTCCCCATGGTTTAATAAACTCTCTGAAATTTTTTTAGATTTTTCAGAGCTGCAGAATTAATTTTAATGTAATAAAGATCATTTTAGTAATTAAATAGGTAAAGAACAATTCCTTTCCTTTTCCCAAGTTCGGGTTGTTCCTGCCCCAACCCTTTGATATATTTCTGTCAACTCGAACTCTGGTTCCCTCCTCTTCTTATGATTCGCGTCATTCCCGGACCCTTAAGTTCCCGAAAATTCCGATTCCAAAAAACCTCATCGAAATTCCAATTCCAGAAGATTCTCGATAAATTCACTTTCGGAACCCTAAAATCCCTTTGATATCTCAATCCGAGATTCTCGATATCCGAAATACCCTTTTTCCTTTTTGAGATAAATCGCCTGATAATTCCTCGAAAATTCCATTCTGTCGAAATAAATCCAAACCATGGACAGTCCCAGATTTACCCATTTCAGACTCCATAAAATATTCTCGTCAACTCCTCTATTCCTTGAATATTTATAATATTCAAAATATTCCAATTTTTCAATACCCAAGAAATATCCTCCAATTTCCAAGTTGAAGAATATTTCCCATATTCTGAATATCCCTAAAATTCCTGATATTCCGAAATCCTCGCAAAAGATTTTCCCCTTTTCGAATTTTCCAAAATATTCCAATCTTCTCGGTTCTCCGATTCCCCAAAGTATTCCTATATTTTTGAATATTCTAGTAATCCTGAAGTATTCCAATATTCTAGAAATTCTCAAACATTCCAATTTTCCAACCTCCATAAAAATATCCTCATTTTTCCGATTCCCAAAAATATATATATATCTTGATATTCGGAATATTCCAAAGTTTCGAATATTTCCACGATTCCTAATTCCAAAATAATTCTCAGATTCCTTAAATATCTCCGAATTCCAATTTTCCAAAATTGAAATTTTACGGAAAACCCCTTTATTTTTCCTCTCTACCTTTTCTCACTTTCCTTTTATTTTCTCTCTTTTTTCTTTTTTCCTCCTTCCTTTACTGTTCATCTTCCTCCCTCCTTCCACTGGCTTCCTCTCTTCTCCGGCTGAGCCACTCCGGCCCAGCCCGCCACGCCTGTCTCCCTCCCTGGCCTGGCCTGCCGTGCCGCCTCAGCCCTTGGCCTGCCGCCAACACACTAGCCCACAGTTGTCGCCTCTAGCTCGGCCTGGCGCTGAACCAATGCCGCTGCTAGACTCCCTCGTGCCTACCGCCTGAATCTGCCGCCGCCGCCACCCTGCCATGCCCTAGCTCGGCCTCCCTCCCCTGTAAATAGTGCCACCAGCTGCACCTCGCCCCATTCCCGTGCCCTAGCCGTCGCCCCTGTGCCTTTGCCTCGCGCGCCGCCTCTGCGAGCCGATATGCGCCGCCCGTGCCGTCGCAAGCCGCCACGCCGTAGAGGTGCCGCCGCCGGTCAGCGCGGTCATCGTTGTCGTCACCGGCATTGTCTTCGACCACCACCGGTGAGCCTCGCCCGCCAAAACCCCGCTTCCTTCGTACCTGTCGCCTCAGTCGTCTATACTCGATGCCGCCGTCCGCTTTGTGTTCGCCGCCCTCCATCGCCCTCATTGTCGAATGGCTGCTGGGGCTCCGCCCATCTCCCCACCGTCCTCGGCATGCCGCCACCCTCCCCTGCCCGCCGCGCTGACGCCATGGGCGTGGCGAGCTTGGCAGCTTGTCCCCGAGCCACTGTCCAGTAGGGCCTGCCAGCAGTACTCCCAACCGTGTGACATGTAGACCCTGGTGTCCTGAGGCCGATCGATCTCCACTGTCGGATCAACTGACTCCATCTGAGCCATTGGATCTCCATCAAATCCCAGCCATCAATCTCCTGAGATTGGATCTAGACCTTCGGATCTCCTTAGATCAGATCTCAGCGATGGATTCCCTTAACTCCTTAGATGGTGACACGTCAGCCCTAGCCACCTGAGCTACCACCTTGGATGCCACCTCACCCTCCTCGGCCACGTGGTAACCTAGTAACCCAGTCCATCACTCCCCTCTATTCCTTGGTCCATGAACTAGGTCCACAAGAGCCAAGCCTATGACAGTGGGCCCCACTCATTTATCCATTCAAAATAATTCCTGTAATAATTAATTTCCAAGGGAATATTCTAGAGAATATTCTTTTCCAATTCTTTTTGGATTTTCACTGAAATTAATCTTCTGGAGGCCATAACTTTTCCATCTGAACTTCGATTCAACCCGATCTAAAATCATGATTTACCTGTTTATATACTTTTTGTGTACTATTTATTTAGAGTTCTTTGGGTTTTTCCTCATTTTGCATGTAGTCGCTGTTTCGGAAGGATCGCAAAGTACGAGGAAGAGATTCGGAAGATTTTTGGAAGACTTTTTTTATTGCAAGGCAAGTGACAGGACAATCCCCTTAAGCTTGTTGATCCCATTTGTGAAAACTATTTTATTTTAACATTATTGCATGCAAAGTTTTGAAATGACATTATTATGGGTATTTATTTATTATCCAATATTCCTTGATTATTATGGCTGTTTTGTTATTGATACATGTACTTTGATACCCTGGGTAAATAATATTGACTAGCTAGATGTCTAATTAATGATCTAGCTAGAATAATTAGGTTCTGCTTAGCCAATGCCTAGAAACTTTAGAGTTATTTTATGTGGGGAAACTATTCATTCACTTATGATTAATTAATGAATAATGGTTATCTTTTCACGTTAGTTGGTCGTGGTTGATTAAATAAACTTGCCAACTAAAACTTGACTGATGGGAGGGTTGTGAGCACATGGAATGATGATGTTGCTAGTAGTGCTCATGACAATTAAGGATCGGTTCGCAAACTACTTGTTGCGAAGCAATACTCGTACTAATCACAAGCTAGAATGGGTAATGGCAGAAATTGAAGTGTGATCCGTTCAACTGCAGGCCCCACGGTGTGTTGTGGCTGTGTCAATATGTCCATGTCTCAGGCGTTGGGCCATCTCCCTGTCTAGGAACCTGATCAACCCAACCGGAGACTGGTGGTCCAGCGGGTGGCACTCTCGTTGTGTGGGTTTCATGGAGGGTCTTGTCACAATCTCTATTCGGGTACTTTCAGGTATCGTGACACATGGCTGACATGATGTTGAGATTGTGTCTTGTGGGTAAATTGGTACACCTCTGACCAGAGTAAAATTGTTCGAATAGCCGTGCCCGCAGTTAATCGGCAGCTTTGCAATGTTTTTCGTGATTAGTCCCACAGTACTCATTAATATTAATAATGGTGGAAACTTGATTGCTCCAGTTTAGAGGGTTTTGGGTTGGGCCTGAACTGCATTGGAGTGCTGTTTAGTGACTGGTTTAATATTGATTAATAATTACACTATACCATTTTTCAATACTTTTAAATGCAAATGCTTAAATGTTGTTTATGCAAATATGCCTTATTATACCTTTCCTTTGGAATCTTGTTGTATTATTTTGCATTCCTTGTGTGGCTTATTGAGTACGGTGGGTGGTACTCAATCTTGCAATATTACAATCATCAGGGTGAAGATTTGCGAGGAGGAGAAGTTTGGTGTTTGGCTTATACCCCAGTTAAGCTACCTGTGGTCTTGGTGCTGAAACTTCGCTAGGATTGCCATTGTGGAAGCCATGGGCCCCGGGCACCTTAAGGAGGACAATTACGGCCACTCGGACAGAGGGTAGGCCGGTCCCTACAATTGGAGATAGAGTAGGACTCAGCTTCATATTACCTTGTATGACAAGGAAAGGGATATAGTCCTAGCCAGATATTCTATGTACTGATAAGGAAAGCCCATGGTCATATCTGACTAGATTTCCTACCCTGCAACCCTCATCCCTCCAGTATATAAGGAGGGGTAGGGAGCCCCCTAGGCATATGAGAATCTCACCAGAGAAACCTCAAAGGCAATACACCATTGCTGGAAGTAGGGTATTATCTCACATTGAGGGCCTGAACCAAGATACATTGTTTCGTGTTCCTTTGCAGTCCATTAAGTTTAGGTCTCATAAGTAGCCCCATATTATTATTGCCAATATAAAGCATCGACAGTTGGCGCGCTAGGTAGGGGCTTCGTCGAGATCATCTTCATCAAGCCTGATGGATCTAATCACCGGAGTCGATGGCATCAAGTTATTCCCCAGGCTGAGGCACTGCCATGAACTTGGCTAGTGTTGGCCGTCCGAGTATGGCGTGATACGTGGTCTCGAAGTCGGCAACCTTTGATACGGGGTCGCCCGATCTTCTCGACGTAGGATCTGGATACTCATGTGGATTTGATGAATCGTAGTGATCCCCCGTTGCCAATGCAAGAGGTTAGCACTCTATAATTCGCCCAATCTCACGTGTTGAACTTCACGACCACCGATGAAGTTCTATCGTGCTCCCAATTCCCAGCGGAAAAGGTTGAACAATCTTAATTTCAATGAACTCCCAATTCCCTCAAGTTGGTTCAGCCAACAGAAAGAATAAGAGTATTATCAAAAATGGTTCCCCCTTTACAATGGGGTCTACCCCTCAATATATAGTCTCAGCCTAAGGCTATTCCACACTAAACTTTCCATGTGGTACTATTCACGCGCAACTACTGTAGCACGGTACTGTTTATGGGCCGTACTGTTCACGGCCTGGTACTGTAGCGCAGAATTATTCATGGGCTGGATTGTTCATGCCGTGGGCTTGTGCTTCCTTGGATGATGGCCACATATCCTTGATCTCCATTCATTGCTGACTCTTCAAACCTAAGCACAAGTAAGACATTGTTTTTAGGTAGTATAAAATTCTCATTAACATTAATGACATATTCATTAAGGAGCAGGTTCACCTGAGATTGTAGTTTCTTGGCTCGTGCTCTTGTTATTGGTCCTGTTATTGGAGTCTCATTACTAGCTTTGACATTACTAGCGATGTCCTCATCATCCTTCCCTTCTTGAAAAGGAGTCGACCTCGACTCTGTACAATCTTGTCCAAAGAAAGGTGATAGATCAGCAACATTAAATGTAGAACTTACCCCATAGTCATCACCGGGAAGCTCAATCTTGTATGCATTGTCATTGATCTTGGCGAGAATTTTAAAAGGTCCATCACCACAGGGCATCAATTTGGATCTACGCTTCTGCGGAAAGCGATCTTTGCGAAGGTGTACCCACACTAAATCACCTGGTTCAAACAACATTTGCTTTCTAGATTTGTTAGCTTTGGAAGCATAAGCACGTACCTTGTTTTCAATTACCTCTTTGGTTGTGGCATGGAGCTTTTTCACAAAATCAGCACGTTTAGAAGCATCCATATTTGCACGTTCTTGTAGTGGGAGAGGAAGTAAATCAAGGGGCGTGATTGGTTTGAAGCCGTACACCACCTCGAATGGACTCAATTGAGTTGTAGAATGTACCGCCTTGTTATATGCAAACTCCACATGTGGTAGACAATCTTCCCACTCTTTCAAGTTTTTCTTTATCATGATACGTAGCAACGTGGAAAGTGTGCGGTTCACCACCTCCGTTTGCCCATCTGTTTGTGGGTGACAAGTCGTTGAAAACAACAACTTTGTTCCAAGCTTGGCCCACAAAGTCTTCCAAAAGTAGCTCATGAACTTGACGTCTCGATCTGAAACAATGGTTCTTGGCATTCCATGCAATCTCACAATCTCCCTGAAAAACAAATCAGCTACATGCGACGCATCGTCGCTCTTATGACAGGGAATAAAATGTGCCATTTTAGAGAACCTATCCACAACAACAAAGACTGAATCCCTTCCCCTCTTGGTCCTAGGCAGGCCTAACACAAAATCCATGCTAATATCTTCCCAAGGAACGCTAGGAACAGGAAGTGGAGTATACAAACCATGTGGATTGAGTTTTGACTTCGCCTTATGGCATGTGATGCATCTTTGAACAAACCTCTCGACGTCTCGTCTCATCTTTGGCCAATAGAAGTTATCAGCCAACATCATGTAAGTCTTCTCCCTCCCAAAATGCCCCATCAATCCTCCTGCATGAGATTCCTGCAACAATAACAAACGCACAGAGGAATCCGGAACACATAGCTTATTCATGCGAAAGAGAAAGCCATCATGAATATGAAACTTATCCCACCCTTTCCCATCTTTGCAATTTGAATATGGAGCTGCAAATTCATGATCGGAAGCATATAAATCTTTCAAACTTTCCAACCCAGGTACCTTTACTTCCAACTGAGTCAAAAGCACATGTTTTCTAGACAAAGCATCAGCTACCACATTCTCTTTACCTTTCTTATATTTGACAATGTATGGAAAGGTCTCAATGAATTCTACCCACTTAGCATGTCTACGATTCAATTTCGCTTGGCCCTTTAAGTATTTCAAAGATTCATGATCAGAATGTATTATGAATTCCTTAGGGCACAAGAGCATATAGTTCTTTATCATAAACAGGATAATTCAATTGGGCACCATGAAGTTTCTCACTGAAATATGCAACAGGTTTTCTTTCTTGCATCAAAACACCACCAATACCTATTCCACTAGCATCACACTCAATCTCAAAAGTTTTTGTGAAATCAGGTAAAGCAAGCAATGGTGCTTCAGTCAAACATTTCTTCAATTCAGTAAAAGCTTTGTCTTGTTTTTCTCCCCACTCAAAAATCACTCCCTTTTTAGTTAATTCATTTAATGGGGCAACAATGGTGCTGAAATCTTTCACAAATCGCCGATAGAAACTAGCAAGCCCATGGAAGCTACGAATTTGACTAACATTCATAGGAATTGGCCAATTTCTAATAGCTTCAATTTTAGATTCATCCACTTCAATGCCATGAGCTGAAACAACATAGCCTAGAAACACAACCTTACTAGTGCAAAAAGTACACTTCTCAAGATTGGCATACAAGTATTCTTTCCTAAGCACTTCTAGCACTTGTTTGATGTGTTCAACATGATCATCCAAACAGCGGCTATATATCAGAATATCATCAAAGTAAACTACCACAAATTTACCAATGAAGTGTTTCAAAACATGGTTCATTAAGCGCATGAATGTACTAGGAGCATTGGACAATCCAAAAGGCATTACTAACCATTCATACAAGCCAAATTTCGTTTTAAAAGCAGTTTTCCATTCATCACCATGTTTCATTCTTATTTGATGGTAGCCACTACGCAAGTCAATCTTAGAAAAGATAGTAGTAGAACCACTTAACTCATCAAGCATATCATCTAACCTAGGAATAGGATGACGATAGCGAACAGTGATGTTGTTAATAGCTCTACAGTCTATGCACATTCTCCAAGTTCCATCTTTCTTAGGAACAAGAATAACTGGAACGGCACAAGGACTAAGACTCTCGCGTACGTACCCTTTGTCCAAAAGTGCTTGCACTTGGTGCTGAATCTCCTTTGTTTCTTCTGGATTTGTGCGGTACGGCGGCCGGTTGGGAAGAGGGGCTCCCGGGACTAAGTCAATTTGATGCTCAATACCTCGAATAGGTGGTAGACCAGCGGGTACCTCCTCTGGAAACACGTCGTCATAAGTCTGTAAAACTTGAGAAACAGCACTAGGGAGAGATGTTAAATCATTAGTAGAAAGCAATGCATCCTTGTACAGCAATACAAGGTGCATCAAAGCGGGATCATCTTTCATCTCTTTTAGATCAGATTTGGTGGCTATCATGATGAAGTTTTTCTCTCCCTCACTCTTGCTTTTATTTCTCGGTTTTGGTTTGTGGCTCTCACTCACCTTTTGTGGAATCACACTCTTTGGTTCTCTCCCTTTCTCACTCTCAACTTGCACTTCAACCTTCTGCACATTATCATTTACAATTTGAGAAGGAGTCAACGGTAGCAGCACCACTTTTTTTTTGTTCCACCAAAACTTGTATTGATTAGTTCTTCCATCATGAATCACAGCACGATCATATTGCCATGGCCTTCCTAGCAGCAAGTGACATACGTCCATAGGCACCACATCACACTCCACCGTATCACGATAAGTGCCAATTTCAAATTCAACATCCACGGTGTATCCTACACTCAATGAACCTCTCTCATGCAGCCATTGGATCTGATATGGATGTGGGTGTTTCTTGTACTTTAACCCAAGTTTATTGCAAAGCTCCTTGCTAGCCAAATTATGACAACTCCCACCATCAATGATTACTTTGCAAAATTTACCATCTTTGCTAACTTGAGCTCTTGTATGGAATAAATTGCAGCGCTGTTCATGGGAAGGCTTTGGTTGTACACTCAACACTGTCGGAGCACACACAAGTATAGGACCAACACCGGGTTCACAATACTCTATGTCTTGCTCCTCCTCATGTGCATCATCATATGTCCCTAACTTAGCTTGGTGATCATTCTCTTCTTCACTTGCAGAATCATATTCCCCATTCTCTAATATCAACATCGCCTTGTTATTTGGGCAATCCTTTTGCATATGACCACGACCAAGGCATTTGAAGCATTGTATACCGCTACTCTTCGCTGTAGAACCAATAGAAGAGGAACTACTAGCTGCTGGATTTGATGGCTTTCTTGCACTTGGAGTGGCTTCTTCCTTCTTGCTAAATGATGGGCGAAAACTTGAACCACCACTTGGAGCTGTTCGTTGGCTTATTTGTGATTTGGAACCATATCTTCCTCCGCTGGATGGTGTACGTGCAACAAAGGACGTTGATCTTGCAAACTTAGCATCCTCTTGCAATTGTCGTTCTGCCTTTGTAGCTTGATGCACCAACTCATAAAGATTGGTATAAGGCTGAAAATTAACAATTCTTTTGACTTGATGGTTCAAACCTGAGAGGAAGCGTGCCATGGTTTGCTCTTCTTGTTCTTGAACCTTGGCTCGAATCATGGCTAGCTCCATCTCCTTGTAGTACTCCTCCACAGAATGTGCTCCCTGCTTCATATTCTACAATTTATCAAATAGATCACGCCTGTAATGACGAGGAACAAAACGAGCTCTCATTTCCCACTTCATCTCTTGCCATGTTGCAACAGGGTTTTCTCCATTCTCAGCTCTTTGAGTAATGACTTGTTCCCACCAATCCAAAGCATAACCTTCAAACTCAAGTGATGCCAACTGTATCTTTCTCTCATCCGTATAGTGATGCATACGGAATATTTTGTCAACCTTCAATTCCCAAGTGAGATACTCCTCGGGATCAGTCCCACCTGCAAACTTGGGCATGGAAAACTTGAGCTTGCCCAATCCATCATCTTCATTGCGTGGACGACGATAGTGGTCATTGTAATGCATAGCAAAATCACCATCCTCTTCCATCGCATGTACAGCACCACCACGCCCACCACGACCTCCACCTAGACCCTGGCCACGCCCTCCATGGCCTCCACCTAGACCCTGGCCACGCCCTCCATGGCCTCCTCCTCGTCCTCCTAACTGTGCAGGAGGTATATGTGCAGCAGCTTCTCCTCCTTGAATACTTGTTTCTTCGCCACCATTACGAGCTTGTATGAGCCTAGTAAGGGCCCCAATGTCCTCCCGCAATTGGCGCACATTTTCTTCAGCTTGTATCTCCATATTTTGCATATCCCTTGCAATTTGATCAGCAAAAGCATCATGCTTCTCATGGAGTTGATTGAGCCCTTGGTGTAACTCACGTTGAAAGTGTTCGCGGAGTGCCCCAAATTGATATTGCTTGACGAATGCCTGAGTTTCATTTGTCCCACCACTCTCATCTTGGTGTTCTCCTCCACCTGACATGGTTAGTTATGCAAGAAACAAAACAAAAAAAAAAGCTGTGTGGAAAACACTCAATCTCACTATGTCCTCTCTCCAAGTAAAGTTCTTACCCTTCCGAAGTGAATTAAGGCCAATAAAAACTTACACCTGGTAGAAGTGACAACAGCACAATGATGATCAAGCGAATTTAAGAGTGTTCACTACTTGCACAACAACGGTTATATGGTGGAGCTTGGTATGAAAGTGTTTATCCTACACAATCTGAATTTTACAATATTGTAAGATCAAGTAATAATCCAAACTAGAAACTTTGTCCAAGTGCTGATCCAATTGGTAGTGAAGGATATGAACGCACACGCAACGATAAATGGAACTTAATGCAAACAAAAGACTAAGCTAGAAAGAGGCAATCTGAAATTGAGATGAATAACTAGCTCGTTTTTGCACTAAGTACAAGGAGAGACGCTAGCCAATTGCAATATTTACGAATGTAAGGGCACAAGATTGCTCTATGAGACTAAGTGCACAAGCTGAAACATATGAACTAGGGGTTCCCATAGAGTTTTCTTTTTTTTTTTTGGCCAACACTTTCTATTTTCACTTTTTTTATCAAATCACAGAAACTTTCAGGCCCTGTTTTTTTTTTTTCAAGTTTGGCCGAACTAGTGTTGCCTCCCCTTTGCACAAATCCAGGAATTCAGCAACTATAAATAGTACTCAAGAACAGCCCTAACGGCAATGTGAAAGGCTAGTCTCAATTGATGAAAAGATATAAGTGAAGCTCAACTTTAGCAATTCTTTCTTTTCGGCCAGCTAGGGTTTGACACAAGTAATGATTTTTTTTTTTTGAAGCCAAACTGCAGCTAGCTCTCGGTTTTGAAGGAAGTGGATTCTATCACCAACTCTACCACAACGAGAATTCAATTGGATCTCTTGAGAGTAATCCGGACAGTAAGGAATTTAGAATTTGATCAACAATTTTGGAGGAGTTATGTGGACACAAAGATCAAGCTACGCAAAGGAACACAAAGATCAGCACCTAAACAAAAATTCTAATGGACTAAAACCTAATTAAACTCACGCAAAATAACAGATTAATCTAAAGGTTTTGGATTTTTTTTTGTGGCAAATTTCGGTTTTAATGGACTATAGGAAAAAGAAGTATCTTACAATCTAAAAGTAAGGGTAAATAATCCTACCGAGTAAACCGCGCTCTGATACCAAGATGATACGGGGTCGCCCGATCTTCTCAACGTAGGATCTGGATACTCACATGGATTTGATGAATCGTAGTGATCCCCCGTTGCCAATGCAAGAGTTAGCACTCTATAATTCGCCCAATCTCACGTGTTGAACTTCACGACCACTGATGAAGTTCTATCGTGCTCCCAATTCCCAGCGGAAAAGGTTGAACAATCTTAATTTCAATGAACTCCCAATTCCCTCAAGTTGGTTCAGCCAACAGAAAGAACAAGAGTATTATCAAAAATGGTTCCCCCTTTACAATGGGGTCTACCCCTCAATATATAGTCTCAGCCTAAGGCTATTCCACACTAAACTTTCCATGTGGTACTATTCACGCGCAACTACTGTAGCACGGTACTGTTTATGGGTCGTACTGTTCACGGCCTGGTACTGTAGCGCAGAATTATTCATGGGCTGGATTGTTCATGCCGTGGGCTTGTGCTTCCTTGGATGATGGCCACATATCCTTGATCTCCATTCATTGCTGACTCTTCAAACCTAAGCACAAGTAAGACATTGTTTTTAGGTAGTATAAAATTCTCATTAAAATTAATGACATATTCATTAAGGAGCAGGTTCACCTGAGATTGTAGTTTCTTGGCTCGTGCTCTTGTTATTGGTCCTGTTATTGGAGTCTCATTACTAGCTTTGACATTACTAGCGATGTCCTCATCAACCTTGAAGCAGATATTCTTGATGTGGAAATTATCCCGCGTGCCAAAAGTTACTGGCAGAGTAATCTGTCCGAGTGGAGTAGAAGAGAGGCCGTGGATCACCCCGTGGAAGGGCGCTGTACTTGGCCGCAGCTCGGATCAAGGAATCTTCATCTCGTCGAGCGTCTTGGCAAACAATATGTTGAGAGCGCTTCCTCAGTCAATGAGGACCTTCTTCAGCTTGATACTTCTAATGACCAGATCCAGGATAGGTGGGTAACGCCCTGGGTGCGTGACTCGGTCGGGGTGATTTGCACAATCAAATGTGCTTGCCGTATCTAACTATCACAGATATTGGGGGTGTCTGTTGAGACTGAGTTGACTTCTCGGGCTGTTAGCTTCTGTTTTCTCTTGGACTCGTAGGCAGACAGCCATCTGAATATGTGATTGAACTCAGCTTGGGGATCTTGGTAGATGTTGAGGTTTGCTCAGAAGTGAACTTCTTGAGCATGAAGCAATCCTTAGCTGCATATTTCTCCTTAAGATGGAAAGGGCATGGCATGTTCATGACTTTGTCCGTCTTGCGCTTGCGGTTGCTAGACTTGTTTTGTGCTGCCTCATCGTTGTCTTTCTTATCCTTCTACCGGTGCTCCTTTTTGTCGTCAAGGGCCTCAGCCACTGCATCAGCTGAATCGGCATACTTGTTTGCCATGTCAAATAGAGCTTTGATAGAAGTCGGAGGCTTTTGAGTAAACTTAGCGATGAACGGGGTATCCTTGACTCCCTTGTGGAAGGCGGCGATGATGACCTCGTCCTTGATCTTTGGAATCGAGTTCCTCTTCTCAGAAAACCTCTTGATGAAATCTTGGAGAGACTCATTCTTCCTTTGATGGCATTGATATAAATCGTACTCGGAAGACGGCCTTTCGTAAGTCCCTTGGAAATTTGCAATGAAGCATTCCCGGAATTCTCCCTAGGAGCCGATTGATCGCTTGAGAAGTCATGTTAGCCATGTCCTCGCCGAGTCGGTTAAGGCGACCGGGAGGTAGTTAGCCATAGCTTTGTGATCTCCTCCAACAGCACGAATCGCCAGAATGTAGATTGTGAGCCAGGACTCGGGGTTGGTCTTCCCATCGTACTTTTCAATTCTAGTCGGTTTGAAGCCAGATGGCCAGTCGACTTGTTGTAGCTCATGGGTGAAGGTCAGTACTCCTTCGTCTGCATGAGGGCTTCGACTCTAACTACGGCAGTGAAACCACTCATGGTGGAGGCCGAAGAGCTCATTCTCATCTTCTAGTCGGCGACGCTCATCTTCCTTGCGTTCGCAACGTCGTGCATTGATGTCTTGCCGAAGATCACGTCGTAGTCGGCTTGGACATCCTGGTTATCCCGATGGTCGTCTTGATGTCAGCGCTGCCGATCGTTATTGTGGTTGCCGAGTGACGTGTGGCATGACTCCGTGTGTAGCTGACTGGAGTCGGCTGCTCGTCGTCGTGTTGAGGCAGATGAGACCGCCGTTGGAGAAGCCGACCTGTTGGTCGGTATGAGAGTGTCACCCGACTATTGATGCTGTTGGCATGCAGCATCGGTGATTATGGCTTTAATCCTTGCTATCGTCGGGGTGGCCTGGTGATCAGGCCCAAATTGCAGTGTATCTAGTAAGGTTGCAGCGGCCACAACATTCTGCAAAGATGTCATGGTCGCCGACTCAGGTTTGGAGGATCTCCCGTTGAGCAGTGCGCCCGGCCTTGCGTACATTGTCGTTGCAAACACCTCGCTCGGCCTGCAGGCGTCTTGCGTCTTCCTCCTGTTGTTCACGTAGTCGGCGGGCTTCCTCTTCTTGCAAATCGCGTAGTCGGCATGCCTCCTGAGTAGGAGTTGAGCCCTTGGATGCCATGAAGACTTCATGTGGTAGAGAAAAGCTCGCCGAAGTGCTGTCCAACTGAAAGTCGGAGTCGGAATGGTTGAGGGGTGTAATAACGACCCCAACCTCCCTAGATCCAATCTCGAGCGGCTCTGAACCGTATCTGAGTTGAAGTCCAAGGGATCGGGTTTGCCGCGTCAGATGCTGATTGAACTCTAGGGATCCACGGTGTTGCCGAGTCCAAATGGGAGATTGACGATCTCCTCCTCTCTTAGCCCGATCTCGGCAGGCTCAAAATTGAGTTTGAGTCGAACACCGAAAGAAAGAGTTGTCCCTAGACTCAGGCATGTTGGAGATCAGCACAACATGTCGACGAAGATCGCTGCAGCGTTACATAGGCCGACCGGCATAGAGGCGGATTGGTCCCTAGCCGATCGGATCGGATCCGAGTCGGACAGGTGAGGTTGCCGAATTCGTCAGCGACGAAGTCAAGGCTCCAAAGGTGATTGTTTGCTCGGGAAAGAAGTTGATGCCATTGACTCTGGTGATTGGATCCATCAGGCTTGTTGAAGATGATCTCGACGAAGCCCCTACCTGGCGCGCCAACTGTCGTTGTTTTATATCGGCAATAATAATATGGGGCTACTCGTGAGACCTAAACTTGATGGATTGCAAAGGAACACGAGGCAATTTATCCTAGTTCAGACTCTCGAGGTGAGGTAATACCCTACTTTTAACTGTTGTGTATTGCCTTTGAGGTTTCTCTAGTGAGATTCTGTCTATGCCCCAGTGGGCTCCCTACCTCTCCTTATATACTGGAGGGATGAGGGTTACAGGGTAGGAAACCCAGTCGGATAAGACCAAGGGCTTTCCTTATTAGTACATAGAGAGTCCAGCTAGGATTATATCCCTTTCCTTCTCATGCAAGGTAATATGAAGCCAAGTCTTACTCTATCTCTAATTGTAGGGACCGGCCCACCCTCTGTCCGAGTGGCCGTAATTGCCTTCCTTAAGGTACCTGGGCCCATAGCCTCCACACTTGGACACAGTGGTTTCTCGGCAGAGCTTCGTCGTATGGCTGCCGAGATTGGTTATAAGTCTTTGCCAGTATACCACCACACAACTACCAACAACGGTACAGATTTCTGTTGCAAGATCACGGTGACTATTCACTCCAACCGAGAAGATCTTCCTCGACTCACCTTTACCATGGAAGCTGATCATTTCTTGTCTGCTCGACTCACCTTGTGCCAACTCCGTGATCGCTTCAACACTGCTCTGGCAAGTACGGTGTACCACTATCATCCCTCCCACAGCTGGTCAGGACTGCAGAATGGTTGCGAGAATACCTGGTTTGAAGACAATATGGTGATCGAGCACATGAGGACTATGCTACATTACTTGGATGATCTTCACGCCAATTACAAAGGAAGAACCAGGATCTAGATGTATGCACAGCAGGTGAAGATCGACAAGCTGTAGACACAAGTGGATCAGCTAACACAATAGAACCCGGAATTGCGTAATAGGAGGATCCGGGAGTTGGAAAAGGAGCTCAAGGAACGAAAAGGAGCACCCTTAGCCAGAAGGAGACAACCTGCCAGTGGAAGCTAAGCGCCTTCGCCTTGGATCTACCAGTGCTGCACCTGGGGAAGGAACGTCAAGTCAGCCGAAGAAGTCGAAGAGGCTCTCCGATTATCTTCCCAAAGCCTAAACTGCACCCTCAAGACTAGTTTCTTCTTGTTTAGTTTAGTCATGTGTGTTAGCTTGCTTGTTAGTGTGCTGGTATTTTCTCCTTTTGTGCTTGTGTGCTTGGGTAACGTATGGCGTATGTCAGGTGGTGATATGGCCATACTAGTTTGGCAATGTAATAATCAATACTCTATGTTCAGTACGGTTCAGTAATAATCTAAATATTTAGTAGAGAAGTGTTCCTCTCTCCCTCTTGCTCTATACCTTCTCTCTCCTTTAATCCCTTCCCCAAAGATGGGTAATTTATACATGATGTTTTGGAGGAAGAGATTATGTTGGATTCCATCGTTGGTCTGTGTTGACCGCAATGAGCTATGCAAACCCAGTTTTGCTTAAACCCTAGTTCACCAAGAGTCGGATGACTCTTTCTTGGAAACAAACCTCGGTTTTGAAGTGAAACTATTAGCGGTATCTACCTAAAGATTGTGAGAGCTACTTTCCCTTTATGGAAACTGGTGATCGGATGTATGTCTGCCAGATAGAGCTAAGCCTTAAGAAGATTTAAGAAGGCACAAGTGATGAGTGGTCAGTTCACTTCATCTTTGAAGATTGTGATCGAATCTTAGAAGACAAACCAATCTATCAGGAAGACAAATAGAACCAGATGTGGAATAGTAAGAGACAAGCCAAGCCAGGATGGTGGATCATCCTTGTCATTCCAATTTTCTCAGGAGAACAACCCTACTAGTCGCAATCAAGACGACAAAGACAATGTTTGGATATGGATAATTTCTCGAGACTGCATCTGAAGCATAAACGTCAGTCAACGCAGTGACGTATCAACAACGTTGTTGTTATAGAAGTCACTACGGTAAAGGAACGACAAGTCGGTAGCACCAGAAGTGGAAGAAGAGAAAACATGCC
Organism: Oryza meyeriana var. granulata; assembly: GCA_003991445.1. Classification (NCBI taxonomy): domain Eukaryota; kingdom Viridiplantae; phylum Streptophyta; class Magnoliopsida; order Poales; family Poaceae; genus Oryza; species Oryza meyeriana. Next base: position 28,468 of record RYFJ01003299.1, read on the forward strand.
TAACCCTCGATGGAGTTAGTGAAAGCTAGTTTATGTTGATGGAGTTGGTGAAAGCCAGTTTATGATGGGAACAGTAAGCCTAACTAAGTTATTATCTTCAGGGATAATATCGGTTGTCACCACGGTGCTAAGCCTATCTACACTGACAGATGGTACCTAAGATAGAAGCATGCCAACGAGATAGGAATCATGGATGATTGGATACACAATAAACCTCATGGTTCTAAAATCACATCAAGGACAGAAGCCAAAGATGGAAGGATTTAAATGTCAAGCAGAGATATCAGAGAATAAAGAGTCTTTTGCTCATAACCTAATGGAAGAATTGGATCATGCGAGTAATAGTCAAGTTTCAGAATGTGATCACTTAGGAACAAAGGATAACCTCATGCAACCCAAGAGCATGATTGGAAGATGTTCGAGTTAAAGCTCAGCAAGAACATAAAGAACTTACGACCACAAATGTTGAGCTGAATTACAAACCTTGGCAAGCCAGATGGTACCTCCTAAATTGAGAAGTTGAAGCAAGTACTCAAGAGGACCTAGGCACTGACATAAGGGTTTAAGATTTTGACTATGGATCAATCAGTTGAGAAGTGATGAACTAGACGAGACAGTAATACATCTGACCCAGTTATCAATACAAGTCAGTTAAACAAGGATGGACAGATACTTGCAAATGAGTTAGACCTGAATTATGGAGTCGTTCATGTTAATGTTATTGAAAGAACTAGTGAGAAGCTTGAAAGGTTGTAGGTAATGATGAATCAAAGACAGATCTACGGATCAGCAACCACCAAAGCAACTGGTTGTTAACGCCAAAATTTGGTGAGGACCTGTATCAGATTCGGTCAAGAGGACGGTTGCAGTCAGATAATGGAAATTGATCCAAGAAGCAGACCGAGTCTGAGAAGGAGCCGTGAAGATCGCGCGTGGCAGTTAATTACTATAGTTATTAGGAAAAGGTTTATCTCTTTTAGGAAACCTGACCTCGTGTCCGGTTAGGCCTTGTTAGCGTTTTCTGTTATAGATAGGAAATCATATACCGTGTCCTATAAGGACTCATGTAACTCGGGGTATATATACGTATGCCCGGGGACCTTGTAATCTATCACAACGATCAATACAAATTCGGCGCATCGCCACCCCTTCGACGGGATCCTGCTTCTCGAGCCGTGCTGCATCGGTTAGGTCCGAACTCCTGCGAGAGGGTAAGTCTCGTCACACCGACTACCAATCGGCTAGGACTTCCTCGGTTAGGTCCGATATTCTAGTTGGTTTATGGTAGTCGGCTTACCACGATATATTTACTTTATCTATGGCTGCATCAGTTCAGTTTGATCTCATAGATTGATTAGGTATATCACATCACGTGTGCACAGACTGTATCGACTTACTGGGAGCGATTTATCATCAGTTCGTGCTGCATCGGTTAGGTCCGACCTACTGAACTGCTAGTGATAAGTCGATCCTGCTAGGCCGATGCGTTGTGTGCAGGCGTTTTATCGGAGTGCATAGCCGGTAAGTTATTTCCATCACGATCGCATTATATCTATCGGCTCATTGAGGCATTGTTATCATTGTCGGTCTGTGCTGCAACGGTTAGGTCCGATCTACTAGACTGACGATAATAGCTTTACTCTTAATAAGCCGATGGTGTTGTGCGATGGTGTTATCGGAGTGCTTAGCCGATAAGTTACCTGTTAAAGCCGACTACATTTATTCATTGTTTTATCCTGTGCTCGCTTTGTTAAGCAGTCGGCTAGCTTATCAATTATTTATCATTTGCGTTATTGCATATTTTATTATATGTTCTTGCCTGTATTATTGTCACAATCGGCTAAGGGCTAGCCGATGGGTTTATTTTGCCGATCCAAGCACAAGTACAAGCAGGCTCCCGGGCACGACCCCAGGTAAGGGCCCGGGCATGAGCCCGGGTAAGGACCAGTATATGGGCCCGGACAGCGGACGAAGATCTTGGGAGCAAGGGCCCGGGTGCAGGCACACCTTCATAACAACACCAGTAACACTAGATCATGATCAGCTAGGATCTATTTGATTTATTTATGCATTATACTTGCTTATTTTATCTAGCTTATAGCCGGTTTTTGAATATCCCTTCGATGATCGGCTAGCATGATATTTGTTTATTATTACATTATTGTCCTTGCCGTCATCGGTCTTAAGCCGATGTGTAAGTGCTACGGTGTGCATCGGCCATCGGCCGATGAAACGAGTCTAGATCGGCTTCCAGCCGATTGGCTCATTGATCTAACATTTTCCTCCTTGTCAATTACAGGGTCAAATTGACTGGCACGCCTACGAACCTCAAACTTTAGGACCTGCACTGGAGTGAAGCAAATCTCCCAGGCCTTCGCGTGTCACCCAGACGCCAAACCGGGACCTGGCGGTTTTCGGCGTCAACACGCTTTTGGCACGCCCAGTGGGACACGAAGTTTCAAGCCAAAAGTTCCAACAAACACTGTTTCAATCAAGATTTAACATGGCTGGAAAAGAAGTCAAGACGGATAACGTAATTCCGGTCACCATGGAAGATCTAACTGAAGAACAAAAACAGCAAGTTGAACAGACCATGACAAATTTCCAGAAGCTGTGTTTAGAATCCTTCAGTATGACAAGGCAAGGGCCGATTCAGAAGTCTCAGTTTCCAAAACCAGTACTGGTAGGAGAATCGAGCCGCACACAACCCGAGAGTCCACCAATCAAGCCTTTACAGGAGATGGTCAACGAGGCTGTGCACCACGCGCTCATCAATCAGTCAGGGGTCTTAGTGAATACATTGCATAACCTTATCAAGAAGACTGTTGATGGATCGATTGCCCAAGAGCCAACTCGGGGTCCTGTTTTTCTCCCACCGAAGATAGAGCCAGGCCAAGTTAATTACAACATTAGCAAGGATATACCAGAACACTTGTTCGCACAGAACCAGGCCGGGGGGCAACAGGATATCCCTCCTGGATATCACCGATCTATTTATTATGGGGGATACCAGCAGAACTATCCGGGAGGAGGAGCCGATCCAGGTACCTACCAGAGGGAATATCACAGACAGAATCGGCAACCAACCCCGCCGATACAGTATCAGCAGTATCAGCAGGAGAATGCAAGAGAGGAAGATTTGTCGGCACGGGTTGAGAAGATAGTAAGGGAGCAATTCGGGATCAAGCCCAAGGAACAAGCGTTCATGTATCGGCACCCATATCCTGAGTGGTTTGACAGGGTTCCGTTGCCACACCGATACAGGGTCCCGGATTTCTCTAAGTTTTCAGGGCAGGACAACACGTCTACAGTAGAACATGTCAGCCGATTCCTGGCGCAGTGCGGGGAGGCATCGGCTGAAGAGGCCCTGAGGGTTAGGTTTTTTCCCCTATCACTATCTGGATCGGCTTTTACATGGTTCTCCTCGTTACCGCCGAATTCTGTTCAGGGGTGGGCTGATCTGGAAAAACAGTTTCACAAATATTTCTTCGCTGGGATTCATGACCTGAGACTGTCAGATTTGACATCGGTTAAGCAACGACCAGATGAAACAGTGCCGGAGTATGTTCAACGATTTCGAGATATCAGGAACCGATGTTATAGCTTGAACCTGAGCGATGGGCATCTGGCTGACTTGGCTTTCCAGGGTCTTTTGGCGTCGATCAAGGAGAGATTTTCCTCACAAGAGTTTGAGTCCTTGGCGCACCTGGTGCAAAGGGTATCGGTTCATGAAAGCCGATTTCAAGAGGCAAAAAAGGACAAGTACCAGAGGAGAGTTGCTCAAGTTCAAGTTTACTCATCGGGCTCAGATAATGAGGAATCCGATGCTGAGGTTGGATTGGCGGAGTGGGCCAGGAACAAGAAGTCAGTGTCGTGCCCATGGGTCAAGGATCTCGGCAAGGAAGAGCGGTATGATTTTGATGTCAGTAAAGCCGACAAGATCTTTGACTTGCTGTTACAGGAAAAGCAAATACAACTGCCGCCAAATCACGTGATTCCATCAGCTGAAGAACTAAAGAAGAAGAAATATTGCAAGTGGCATAACGCGATATCGCACCATACTAACGAGTGTAAGGTTTTTCGGCAACAAATTCAGTTGGCTGTTGAGCAAGGACGAATCAAGTTTGAAGATAAAAAGCCAATGAAGATAGATGGGCACCCGTTTCCCGTAAACATGGTCTATGCGGGGTCATCATCCAGGACTCAAGCCGATGAAGGAAGACGTCAGAGTAAATCGAGGATTACTTCATCGGGTATGATAGAGAAGTACTCAAGGTACGATGAACAGGGGGATGGACCAGAACAATATAATCCGCATTGGGACTGCCCGTTTTTTCGTTTCTGCTGGGATCAAGGAATGAGACTGCCATCAGCTGAAAATTGCCCCGAGTGCAGTAGTGCAGGAAATCGGCATGATCGCCAGCAGGAGTGTTCGTGGGATCGGTCGCCTGGGAAAAAAGCATCAGTTCATAGCCGATTGGGGCCGATCCATGAAGAGTTCTTTGAAGAGGACGAAGAGGAAATACGTGAGAAGCAAGTCCAGAATCCTCAATGGTGCCCTAGTGGGATATTCACGAAAAATCAGAAGAGGAGGGCGCAGCGTTTACGGCACCGAGAGCAACAGGAAGAACAGAGTCAAGATCAGGGAGAGGTTGATCATCGTCCCAAAAAGACTAAGCAAGTTTGGCAAGTGAAGAAGAAGGACGATGAGGGCGCGTCGGCACCGGTAAATATGGTGTTCTTTTTGCCTCGGGAGTATAAAGCGCTTTCATCAGATGAAGAAGGAGATGAGGAGGTTTTCGCTCAACTAACGTTACAATCTGATCAGGCCATATTTGATAAACCTGAGAAGTCAGAGCATCGGCACTTAAAGCCGTTATACATCAAGGGTTACGTAAATGGGAAGCCGATGACAAAGATGTTGGTTGATGGAGGAGCCGCGGTTAATCTCATGCCTTATGCTACGTTCCGGAGGTTGGGGAAGACTGCCGAAGATCTGATCAAGACAAATATGGTGCTAAAAGACTTCGGTGGGAATTCATCAGAAGCGAAAGGCGTATTAAACGTGGAGCTGATAGTGGGGAATAAGACATTACCCACCACGTTTTTTGTCATTGACGGAAAGGGGCCATATAGTTTGCTTCTCGGAAGGGACTGGATTCACGCGAACTGTTGCGTGCCTTCGACAATGCATCAATGTCTAAATACAGTGGCAGGGAGATCAAGTCGAGGTGGTGGTAGCAGATCGGTCGACCAATATTGCCATGACCGATCTACCAGTCTGGGAAGCCGATGGTGTTGACTGCCTGTCCGGAAAAGTTTGGGAAGGAGACTATCTCAGGGTTACTAGCCAGGGAATACAGCCGATCCAGCAAATCGGTTCTGAACTGTTACTCTGATGGGCTCTATTGAAGACTTTGAAGGAAAACTAGGGCAAGGATTTACGTCGGCTGATGATTTAGAAGAGGTCGATATTGGACCAGGAGATAGACCAAGGCCGACGTACATAAGCAAAAAATTAGTTCCTGAGCTACGAGAGGAATTGATAAAATTGTTGAAAGAATATCGGGATTGTTTTGCCTGGGAATACCAAGAGATGCCAGGATTGAGCCGATCGATTGTTGAACATCGGCTGCCCATTAAACCAGGATATCGGCCATTCAAGCAGGCTCCAAGAAGATTCAAGGCAGAGTTATATGAGCCGATCAAGGCAGAGATCACAAGATTGTACGATGCCAAGTTTATCAGGCCATGCCGATATGCTGAGTGGGTTTCTAATATTGTCCCGGTGGAGAAGAACGGAAAGTTGAGAATATGCATTGATTTCCGGATCTAAATAAAGCTACCCCCAAAGATGAGTACCCGATGCCGATAGCGGATTTATTGGTGGATGCAGCGTCAGGCCACAAGATTATCAGCTTCATGGACGGCAATGCAGGATACAATCAGATTTTCATGGCCAAAGAGGATATACACAAGACTGCGTTCCGATGTCCTGGAGCTATCGGTTTGTATGAGTGGGTAGTAATGACTTTTGGATTGAAAAGTGCCGGTGCAACTTATCAAAGAGCGATGAATTATATATTTCATGATCTCATCAGTTTGTTGGTGGAAATTTACATTGATGATGTGGTGGTTAAGTCTAAAAGTGGGGAAAGCCATATAGCCGATTTACGAAGAGTGCTGGAGAGGGCCAAGAAATACGGACTAAGAATGAATCCCAATAAGTGTGCTTTTGGTGTATCGGCTGGGCAATTTTTGGGTTTTATGGTTCATGAGCGAGGGATTGAAGTTAGTCAGCGAAGTATCAGAGCCATTAAGACTACAGAGCCACCAAGCGATAAGACAGAGTTGCAATCGTTGATCGGCAAGATTAATTTTGTGAGAAGATTCATATCAAATTTATCAGGAAGAATTGAGTCTTTCACACCGTTATTGAAGTTGAAGGCCGATCAAGAATTTGTGTGGGGGGCAGCGCAGCAGAAGGCGTTTGACGAGATCAAGAATTATCTTAGTTCCCGCTGTTTTGATTCCGCCGCAGGAAGGAGTGCCGTTCAGATTATACTTGTCGGCCGATGAGAGGTCCATCGGTTCTGTTTTGATCCAAGAATTTGAAGGCAAAGAGCGAGTTGTGTTCTATCTAAGTAGGAGACTTTTGGATGCTGAGACGAGATATCCAGCGGTGGAGAAGTTATGCTTATGTTTATATTTCTCGTGTACAAAGTTGAGGCATTACATCCTATCGGCTGAGTGTACGGTAGTTTGCCAGGCCGATGTGGTCAAATATATGTTGTCGGCTCCAGTCTTGAGAGGGCGAGTTGGCAAGTGGATTTTTGCGTTGACAGAGTTTGATTTAAGATACGAATCGGCTAAAGCAATCAAAGGACAAGCAGTGGCCGATTTATTGTCCAGCACAGGGGGTCTCACGAGGATTATGTGGAGCCAATCCATGGGTCTTATTTTTTGATGGATCGGTTTGCAGGCATGGATCTGGTATCGTTTGGGTTATTGTATCGCCTCGGGGGGCAAGTTTTGAGTTTGCTTTTACAATTAAGCCTTATCGGACTAACAATCAGGCGGAGTACGAGGCGGCTGCTGAAAGGACTTCAACTATTGAAGGAGATCGGGGCCCATATTATAGAGATTATTGGTGATTCTTTGTTGGTGATCAAACAGTTATCTGGAGAATAAGAGTGTAGGATGATGTTTTGAGGTCATATTATGAAGACTGCGTGGATTTGTTGAGGGATTCAAGATGGTGTCAATGAATCATATTCCCAGGGAGCAGAATTTGGAAGCCAATGATCTTGCACAGATTGCTTCAGGATATCGGCTGAATAGGCAGGTTTAGGTGGAGATAGCCGATATTGACGTCCAGAACAAGGCCGATGACTGGAGACAGGAGATAATTGATTACTTGCGAAATCCGTCGCAGTCTGTTTCCAGGAAGATTCGGTATAAAGCTACTAAATATGTGCTACTTGATGAGGAGTTGTATTATCGGACGTTTGAGGGAGTTCTGCTTAGATGCCTGGATTTTGAAGAAGCCAAAGTAGTTATGTGCGAGGTGCATGAAGGCATCTGTGGGACTCATCAATCGGCTCATAAGATGAAGTGGTTGTTGAGAAGAGTAGGGTATTTTTGGCCGACAATGCTGGAAGATTGCTTTAGATATTATAAAGGATGTCAAGATTGTCAAAAGTTTGGAAATATACAACGGGCACTAGCATCGACTATGAATCCTATCATCAAACCGTGGCCGTTCAGAGGTTGGGGAATTGATATGATCGGCCAGATTTTTCCTCCATCAAGTAAGGGACATAAGTTTATATTGGCGGCAACAGATTACTTCACCAAGTGGGTGGAGGCGATTCCTTTGAAGAAGGTCACGTCCAAAGAAGCGATCGAGTTTGTAAAGGAGCATATCATTTATCGGTTTGGAATTCCTCAGACGATAACTACTGATCAGGGGTCTATCTTTGTTTCTAATGAGTTTCAACAGTTTGCTGCCAGTATGGGAATCAAGCTATTTAAATTCATCGCCTTATTATGCTCAGGCCAATGGGCAAGCAGAAGCTTCCAACAAGAGTTTGATCAAATTAATTAAGAGGAAAATTGATGAGCAGCCACGGCGATGGCATATTACATTAGCCGATTCATTGTGGGCTTATCGGATGGCATGTCATGGGTCTACTCGGGTGCCGCCGTATCAGTTAGTATATGGACATGAAGCGGTTTTACCATGGGAAACTAACATCGGCTCTAGAAGACTTTCTTTGCAGAATCAGTTGACGGCCAATGATTATTATAACTTGATGACAGATGAACTTGAAGATTTAGCTCAGAATCGGTTAAGAGCGCTGGAAAGAATCAAGGAGAATAAGGCTAAGGCAGCTCGGTATTACAACAAAAGGTGGTGAGCAAGTCGTTTGCCGAAGGGATCTTGTGTGGAAGTTGATTTTGCGATCGGGTCCAGGGAATAATAAGTTCGGAAAAATGGTCGCCTAATTGGGAAGGGCCCTATCGGATTTAATCGCTGTGTGCCTGGTAACGCATATATATTAGAAGATCTTGACGGGACGGAGTTTGCTAAAGCACTTAACGGGAAATATCTCAAGAAATACTACCTAAGCGTTTGGATCAACTCTTAAATCGGTTAAGTACAGCCGATTTCTAAGCAATTGGAAAGCCGATGTTTTTATAACGTCGCCTAAAGACAGCCGATATCAATTGATATCGCCTTTAGATCAAAACAAGCGGAAAAATTATCAAGACTGAGAGAGATAAGTAGCAGAGCCGATCTGGTTACATGACAGCAGAAAGGTGATCGGCATGTTCCAGAAGATCGTCAGTTATAAAGGTTTAAGGCTTACAAAAATTTTCGGATAGTTTCGATTGCGCGCAGATGGATTTGATCAATTTCATTGATGGCCCCGATATCGCTTCATCGGAGCCTGGGATGATTTCAAGCTTTTGCGCCGATGGATGACTTGGCGTACTGCTGCTGTGACTTTGGCTTCTTGATCTTGGATGGCTTGCGGCAGGCCGATGAGCTGGGATTCTGTGTCTTCAAATTCCTTGCGAACTTTTTCAAGTTCTCCCAGCAAATCGGCTTCTTTTTCTTCAGTTGATTTAGCTTGGATTGGAGTTCTTGGGGGGACAGCAGCCATGTCATCAAGTTTCTTCTTGTCTATCCTGGCTGATAGCCGATCGGTTTGGATGTCTTGGGCTATCTTCTGTTGGTCAGCACGATCGGCTATACGCTGTCTGAGCTGATAAGTTTAAACCTGTGAGACTCCAGGTATGCTGCGGGGGTCAATGCATCAACGAGCTCTTCGGGCAGGGTGGTGTTCAATGTCTGCAAATCTTGCTCGGATTGGCCCGCAATCTCTACCAGTGCATCGATTGGATTTTCCAGCCGACTGATGATGCTTGTTAAGTACTTCGCGCACATCGGTGAGAAGGACGGTTTGGAGCTGCACTGGTGGCTGTAGCTTCTTCTACCTCCAGATATGACCGATGTCGAAGGAGAACAAGTCGGCCAAGGCTGCAAAATTGGTATCGGAAAGGTGATCAATAAGAGATTAGAAGCAAAGTACGAGCATGACAAAGGTTACCTAAGGAAGGACGTCGGCAGATCGGGTAACATCGGCTTCGGTAGGATGAGTAGGTTGTTCTTCAGAGGGGCCGATGTCAGCCGATGGAATAGAAGCAGTCTCGTTGATGGCTGGAGGACTTGGTGCTGAAAGAGGGGGAGCTGGAGAAGCTATCGGCTCGGCGCTTGGAAGGATGTCAGAAGAATGTTGGGTTCTGGAGCCAATGACTCAGGCTGAAAATGAAACTGGTAAGATAAATGAGAAATCGAGGAATGATGTCCAATTTGGCGCGTACCTAGGGGAGGAAGGAGCCGATGTGGTCTGGGGAGAAGATGGAGTCGTGGTAGCAGCATCGGCATCGGTTTCTGCTTCTTTCAAAGAGGGGCGATGCGCTAACTTCTTCCGCTTTTGTCCCATCGGCCGAGGCCCTTGAGAAGAGCCGATGGAGATGGAGCGTCGCGTCCTAAGTTCGGAGCGGGCTGATGAGGGTTGGTACAGAATCGGCCGACCGCTGTTGCTTGTCGATGAGGGCTCGACGCTGGCGGCCTGCAAAGTAAGGGTCAGAGACGATTGGGGGATGATGTGTGAAGCTGCGAGAGTTACCTCGTTGTCAGATTCAACAAGTCGGCGTCCAGACGGGAGCAATAACAAGTGGCGCTAAGCAGAAACAGATGTTTCTTCCATTCCGACCACCATGCGGACAAAAGGCTTGGTGTTGGCAGTGCAGATGTACACCTCAGTGGCAGCGCCTAGAAGGAGGGAGTCCGTCAAGGTTCGCATCCGGTCATATTCTAGGGCGCTGCTGCCGTGCCCGAGCCTGGAGTTTTGTCGGTGAAGAACAGGCCGATCGGAAGCTGGCCAATGGCCGAGTTGACGGGAGCTGGTTGATGGTGGTAGAACTCATAGATGGTTGAGTTCGGCCCAGAGAAAAGCCGGTTTGGCAGCAGACAAGGACTGATGGCCGATAGGAATATGGCTTTAGACTGATCATCATTCAGAGCTTTGAGTGGATCAAAGTTGGAAGGCATCTCGAATGATGGTGCGTCATTGTAAGCAAACCAAAGAGTAGCATCCCTGGTAAAGCCATAATAAAACCCCTTGAACCACTGACTAACTTCAGCAGGGGATTCTGCCGCCAGAAAAGGGCCGATGCAGCCTCACCCATAGAGATGCATCGGCGGTAGATGGGGTCTTGATCTTCTGGGTAATCAGCTGGGAAAGATTGCTTGAGGAGGGAAGTTTCTGGGATGGCCTTGGAGGTGTAAACATTAAGCCAGAGCTGTACGAACCACCAAGGACCCCCAATGTGGCTTGGATGCTTGGATGTTTTTATATTCACTGGGGTTTTGTCGGAATATTTTAAGCTTAAGTATTTAGATTAATAAATTTCATTTGTTTCATGATGTTTTTGCTTCTGGTAAAACTTTCCATGGTTTAATAAACTCTCTGAAATTTTTCTTGGATTTTTTAAAGCTCCAGAATTAATTTTTAATATAATAAAGATCATTTTAGTATTAAATAAATAAAGAACAATTCCTTTCTTTTTCCCAAGTCGGGTCATTCCTTTCCAACCCTTTGATATCTCTCTGGGCAATCAAACTGCTGGTTCCTTCCTCTTCTTATGATTCGCGTCATTCCTGGACCCTTGAGTTGCCGAAAGATTCCCGATTCCGAAAAACCTAACCGAAATTCCCCGATTTCCAGAAGATTCTCGATAATTTACTTTCGGAACCGTGACTAAAATCTGGGAAAAAACTCAATTTCCAAGTAGAAGAATATTTCCCCATATTCTTATGAATATCCCTTGGATGTAAATTCTCGATATTCCGTATCCTCTTCAAATATTTCTATTTTTTTGGAATTCCCAAAATATTCCAACTTACAAACTCTTTAAATATTCTCAGTTCTCTGATTCCTCAACGTATTCCTATATTTTTACTATTCTAGTAATCCGAAGTATTCGAATGGTTCTAGAAATTCTCCAAAACAATTCCAATTTTCCAACCGTCACATAAAAATTCCCCCTTCTTTCGATTCAGCACCCACGACTCGTCTCTACTCTCGAATGATGGAATTATTCCAAAGTTTAGTAGATTGATGATTCCTAATTGCCAACTATTTCTTAGATTCCTTTAAATATATTATTCCAATTTTCAAAATTGGAATTTTCGAAACTTTATTTTTCCTCTCTACTTTTTCTCTCTTTCCTTTTTTTCTCTCTTTTTCTTGTTTCCTCCTTTTTAGTAGTTCTTTCCTCCCTCGTCTTCCACTGGCTCCTTGCTCCTTCCGGCTGTAGTAAGCCTGCGCGCTGTCTGCCCTCCCAGCCCGGCCTCCATGCGCTCGGCCCCTTGGCCTGCCGCCAACACCACCGGCGCACATTGCCACGTCTGCCGCCCCGCGCCTACCGCCCGAATACTGCCATTATCTGCACCACCGGCCGCCGTGTCCGTGCTCGCCCCTCCCTATAACTCACGCGCACAGCTGCACCTTAGCGTTCATTCCCGTGCCACTAGCGCCGCCTTGTGGCTTTGTGATGTGACCCCCGTGTGGGTGTCGGATTTTTGATGAGAGGATAAATCGAGTGGATGGAGCGACGTGGCGATCCGACTACAACCGGTCCAGGGATGTCGCCTTACTAATCTTACCCACTCAGGAGCTGTCCGCAATCTGACGGATGCACATCAGTCGCCCAAGGGTACACTTGTATAGAACGGGCCACAAAAAAAAATACCGGGCAGCTAGGCAAAGAAACAAGGGAAAAACAAAAAAATTTGTAACAGAGGCAAACTTGGTTTTTTGGCCCCCCCGTAATAACAAAGATCGGGGAAGGTTTATTTCAAGAGAACACACGGTGGGGGCGAGCAAGGCAGTAGCCGATCACGGATTAACATGGTAATAGCGATGCTAACTATTTAATCTAACAAAACCCATCTAGTTTGTGTGGCTCTAAGCGTATTAATGGATGGGAGGCCGCAGTTGGGGTCGTCTCCAACCCAGGACGCATCCTAATGCCCCAGGACTTGATGCATGGGCTCGCCAAAACGGTGACGCAGCACCTTAAATCAGGGACTCCTGTCACTAAAACAACGATTGCGGATAGATTCCGCAGAGTAATTAATATGATCTGAAGTCGTTGGAAGTAGACACTTGATAAGCTTTTCGTGAAGTATAGACTCCAAATGGAGTTCGTATGAAGTGTGGCGGCCTCACAAGTGGCGCTGTCGTACAGTCTGATTCCAGCTAAGGGAAATCCTTTTCCTCTGTTGATCTCCTCCCTTCCTCTTAGTGTTGGCCGAGTAAGGTGGGTGCTGTATCGTATGGTGTGTTGGATAGATATACTCGTCACTTGTGATAGCACTTGCCGCTCTGTTGAGCAGACTGCGCACCCGTTGCAGCGCAAGCCGCCACGCGTGTGAGGTGCCACCACCAGTCGGCGTGGGTCGTCATGTTGTCACCGGTGTTCGTCTTCCAGACCAACCGGTGAGCTCGCCGTTGGAACCCTGCTTCCTTCCTTACCTGTCGCCTTCGTCGTCTATACTCGACCGCGCTAGCCGCCTGTGTTTCGGCCCTCCGTCGCCTCGTCATCGATCGCCGGGCTAGGGCTCCGCCATCTCCTCGCCATCCTCGGCATGCTTGCACCTCCCTGCCCTGACGCGTCACGCATGGGTGCGGCGAGCTCGGCAGTTGTCCCAAGCCATGTCCAGTGGGGCCATCGACTGTCTCCCAAAGTGGTGACCTGTGGACCCCCGTGTCCCGGGCGACGATCTCCACTGTCGGAAAGTCAGACCGACTCCGATTTGAGCCTTGATCTCCATCGAAGCAGTCTTGCCATCAATCGCCCGAGATCGATCTAGACCATCGGATCTCCTCAGATCGATGCATCAGCTGCCACCGTCAGTCAACCCTCCTGGCCAATGGCACACCCAGTCACCTAGTCCACCATCCCCTCTGTCCTTGTCATGAATCTCATGGTCCACAAGAGACAAGCCTATGATAGTGGGCGCTACTCAAGTTAGCAGTTCAATATCTTAATTCTTTAGATTTCTGAGGGAATACTGCGCCGAGAATATTCCTGTTGTTCCAATTTCTTTTAGGTTTCTTGAATCTTAAACTTCCGGGGCCGATATTTTTCGGTCGAACTCGCTATTCGACTGTTTTTCTAAATTTCATCTAAATACTGATCTATCTAAAATCTTTGTTTTGTGTGTAGTCGTATTCTCGTCATTTCGGAGGATCATGAAGTTCGAGGAAGAGATTCGGAAGATTGTGTGGAAGATTTTTATCTATTGGCGAATAGGGGCCAAAAAGTTACACGCAATCCCCTTGAGCATGTTTCATCCCATTTGTTGAAAACAATTTTATTTTAAATTATGATGCAAAGATTTGGAATGACATTATTATGGGTTGTTAATTTATTATCACTATTCCTTGATTGTTTGGCCATGTTTGTTGTTATTGTACATGTGCTTTGATACCCTGGGTAACTAATATTGACTAGATGGATGTCTACTTTCAAGATCTAGCTAGAATATTTAGGTTCTGCTTAGCCAATGCCTAGAACCTTTAGCGTCATTTTTATGTGGAACTATTCATTCACTTATGGTTAATTATGAATAATGGTTATTAGGTCCCGTTAGTTGGTCGTGGGCTTGATATAAAGACTTGCCAAATAATTTTGCTGATAGGGGGTTTGTGAGCAATGGAATGATGATTGGTGCTGTAGTGTAATAACAAATATGACGACCGGTTTGTGGACTACCTTGTTACGAAGCATACTTCGTCTAACCAACAAGCCAGGATGGATATGCGGGAACTCGTGTGATGGCCTCAACCGGGGCCCCACGGTGTGTTGTGGTGTGTCAATAAAACACATAGGCAGTTGTCAATAAGTCCCATGTCTTGGGCATTGGCCGTCTCCCTATCTAGGAACCTGATCAATCTATCCGGAGCTGTGGTCCAGCAGGTGGCACTCTTGTTGTATGGGATTGCATGGAGGGTCTTGTCACAATCTATATTCGGTACTTCGGGTATCGTGCGCAATGGCTGACATGATGTGTTGAAGATTGTGTCTTGTGGGTAAATTGGACATCTTGGCCAGAGTAAAAACTGTTCGAATAGTCGTGCCTGTGGTTAACTTGGACGGCTAAAAATGTTTTCATGCTTTGTCCCACTCACTCATTAATGTTAATAATGGTGGAACTTGATAGCTCCAGTTGGGTGGGTTTTCTCTTTGGGCCTGACTGCATTGGAGTGCTATTCAGTGACTGGTTTAATATCTGTTCATATTACCTATCCTTGTTCAATGCTTGTTAAATGCAACTTTTAACATGTTTGTTTTTCTCAATAAGCTATATATGCCTGTCGTTTGGAATCTTATTGCATTATTCTTGCATTCTTGTATGGCTTGCTTGAGTACGGTGGGTGGTACTCGGCTTCCAATATTCAATAACCAGAGTGAAGATTTGCAAGTGAAGATTACGCTGGCTGATTTCCTTCTATGTGAGGACTAAGTGCCTCTTTTGTAAGTATTTATGTAATTTCGTTTTGGTTATGTTATCAAAATTGTCGATTTATGTACCTTCGGCTGATTCTAGACGAGGACTTTATTGGCACAAATTAGCTTTGGAAAATTTTGGTGAATTTCGGGACGTGAAGCAGATTACTGGCAGAGTTCATCGATGGTTTCAAGAGAGCACGTTCTCTGAGAGTAGTTGATTTGAAGAAACGGAGTTTTGTGCTCTTAGACAGGAAACCGTACTGTGACAGAGTTTCTTCGCATGGTTCCACGCTTGGACGTTATACTATAGAAAGATGTGATACTAATGAGAGACAAGCAGAAGAAGTTTTCTAGACGGTTTGAATGATGAGCTATCTGTTTCATGATCTTCGGGGATTATGATGATTTCAAAGTGGTAGATAAACATTCACCAGGAAGCTAAGCAGAATTGCTTACAGGGGCCTCGAGCAACCAACAAACTAGAGCACGGCCATGGTTAGTCTTGGTTGGTGGATCGTCCTCGCACGGCAAGTTTCCCTGGAAGCCAACCCAAATTTTCATGATCAAAGACAAAGGAGCACGAGGTGGACAACGCCTTAAGGATACAACTGCCCAGTTTAGCCCTACCAGTCTTAGCAGGAAACCTGGAAAGAAGAAGTTTTTGTGCTACAACTGTTTTGACGGGCCATTTACAAACAGTGTAGAAGCATCACCAACGCAAAGGAGTGTCAACAACATTCGTCATCACAGGAGCAATGCAGTGCGGTTAGTCCCATGTGGATTGCAGATTGAGCTGGATTGGATGAGCAGTAGTTCTCAGCCCTATGTTTTGGGAGTTATGGTACTAAGTTACCCCTTAGTTTTTCATGCCCTTTTCATATTTGTAGTCATACAATCTGGGACGATATTCTTTGTAGGGGTGTTGTCAAGCCATTTTTTGGACAATTCAATAAATGATTATTAATGGAATTTCTACATTTAATATGTCAGTTTAATCAAACAGAAAAGTGAAAATGGGAAATAAACATGTTTTCTTTAATAAATCATGAGTTAAAATTTTTTTAATAAATATTCTATGCCTAATTAAGTTTCTTTAAATTATTTTCTTGGATTTTTTGGAGCTCAAGATTTAATTTTAATATTACAGAAGATCATTTCAGCAATTAATTATTGGAAAATGAATTAAAATTCTCTCCTCAAATCCCAAGTCCGTTCCTGGCGCAATCTTTTGTATTTTCTTTTCCCCAACGACCCAGACCCGGGTTTCCCTTCTCAAAGGGTTTTAGTGTCGTTCCGAAACGCCTAAAATCCCCAAGATCCAAAATCCACAGATCTTGGAATTTTGAAATTCCAAATCCCTAAAGTTTTAATTAATTCCGCAAAAATTTCCATTCCTTGAATATCCTCATTTGTCTGATTCCCAAAATATCTAATATTCGAACTGTTTCTAAAATTCTTTATATTGTCCTAAATTCCAATATATCTGTTTTCAAAGTTTTCCTATTCCTTTTTTCCAAATTTAGGATTTCTGGAAAATTTTTATTTTCTTTTTCCCTTTTTGCCCCTTTTCTTTTCTTTTTCCCTTTCTTTTCCCCTTGTTTTCTTTTTCCTCTCCTTTTTCTCCTTCTTCGCTTTCTTCTTCTTCTCCTTCTTCCTGTTCTCCTGCTTCGTTTGGCAGAGTTTCGAGCTAGCCCAAGCACTAGCGCTGTCTCCTCGCCCGGCCGGCCCGCACGCAGGCCGTCGCCATGCACTGTCTCTCGCACAACTGCCACGATATATTGGGCGCCGCGCAGCTAGCTCGCCTCCTTCTCTATAATACGACCCCGTCCGGCTCCTCTGTGATCGCCAGAAAGTCACCAAATTTCAAGCTATTTGTGCATTAAATCTTCGTCGCAGGAATTAGCCGAGGTACTCAAATTGACACTTTGATAACAATACCAAACGAAATAATGATAAATACTTACAACCAAGTCAGTTAGTCAACAGAGGAAATAGTAGACGGAAGACAACTAGCGAACTTTTAGCACGCACAACACGCCGGGCTCACCTAGCAAATCTTCCTCTCCTGATGGTAATATTGCAAGCACTGAGTATCCCCACTGTACTACACAAGCCCTACAGGAACTGCATGTATAAACAGGCTTCAAAGGAAGGCATATATGGCTTCTTTGGCTAAATGGCTTTTAAATATTTGTATTTAAAACATTGCAAATAATATTGAATTTTAATAATATTAACCAATCACTGAACAAAATCCAATGCAGTTTAGGCCCAACCAAAACCTCAACCTGGAGACTCAGTTACGATCAATCATTACATTAATGATAGTATGGGACTAAATCACGAAAAACATTGCTTGGCCGCCCATAACCGCGGGAGGCTATTTGAATAGTTTTTACTCTGGCTGAGGTGTTACAATTTACTCACAGACCCGGTTTCTACACAT
>RYFJ01003300.1:0-82644 GCA_003991445.1 Oryza meyeriana var. granulata
AAGAGAGAATTAGAAGATTCATGGGATAGAATTTGCTAAAATCCGCTTAACGAAATACGTATCAAGCGATAGTACTACCTAGGTTGTGGATTGATTCTAATTGGCTTAAGGTATCGACCTAGATTTGAGTGATTGGTCAAAGGATGGTTCAATCGACCTCTGTAAACAGCGCGATATATGATTATCACTCTAGAGTCGAACGACAAGTAATTTGATCAAAACTTGAAAGAGATAAGTAGCAGAGCCGATAGATTATATGACAGCAGAAGGATGGGTCGGCATGTTCGAAAATCGTCATTACAAAGGTTTAAGATTTCCAAGAATTTTTGGTCGTTTCAATTGCGCGCACGGCGGATCCTGATCAATTCATTGATAGCACGGATGTCATCTTCATCAGAGCCGCGGGATAGTTTCAGGTTCTTGCGGCCGATGAATGCTTGGAGTACTATCCGCTGTAACCTTTTGGCCTTTGGTCCTGGACAGCTTGCGGTAGGCGATTAGTTGGGATTCTGTTGCTTGTGAGGTCTTTTTGCAAACTTTTTAGTTCTGGCAGTAAATCGGCCTCCTTTTTTTCAGCTGGTCTAACTTAGGTTTGGAAGCTCTTGGGGACCGCGGCCATGTCTCAAGCTTTTTCTTCTCTGCTTGGGCTAATAGCCGATCGGCATGGATGTTCTTGGTGGTCTTGTTGGGTTCAGCGCGATCGGCTATGCGCTGTCTAAGCTTGATTGAGTTTGAATCTTGGGATTCGCAGATATGCCTGCGGGAGTTTAGTGATCGACCAAGTTCTTCGGGCAGATGGTGTTCAATTTCTGTGATCTTCCGCATGTCCGCAATTTCCGCTAGCGCGTCAATTGGGTTTCCAGACGACTGAGGATGCTCGTCAGATATTGCGTACGTCGCTGGGAAGGATGGTTTGTTGTTTGCGCTGGTGGCTGTGGGTTCTTCTACTTTCTAGGTATTTGCCGATGTCGAAGGAGCACGATCGGCTTAAGGACTACAAAATTGGCATCGTAAAGGAATCAGTGAAAAGTTGAGCAGAGTATGGACATAAAAGAAGTTACCTGAGGAAGATATCGGTGGCTTGCCGCGAATCGTTTTAGGGGGAAGATATGGCTGTTCTTCGAGGGGGCCGATGTTGGCTGATGGAGTAGGGAAGTATCATGCAGAACCTAGAGGACTTGGTGCTGAGAGGGGAGCAGTTGGAGAAGTCATCGGCTCACGGCTTGGGGGACGTCAGAGGGATTGGTGAGGCTTCTGGAGCCGATGTTCAAGCGAAAAAGGATTTGGTAGTATAGATAAGAAGTGGATGATAATAATAATAAGGCTTGGCGGCATACCTGGGGGGACGAAGGAGTTGATGTGGTCTGGGGAGAAGATGGCATGTGGAGCAACATCGCATGGTCTTCTGTTTCTTGAGGAGGGAGATGCGCTAACTTCCTTAGTTTTTGGCCCATCGGCCGAGGTCCTTGAGAAGAGCCGATGGAGATGGAGCATATGCCCTAGTTTGGGGGTGGCGATGGAGGTTGATACTGAATCAGCCGACCGCTGTTGCTTGTTCTGGGGTTTGACGCTGGTAGCCTGCAAATTAGAGGTTGAGAGTTGGTTTGAAGAATGGGATTAAGATTGCAGGTGTTACCTCGTCCTTCGATTCAACATAGTCGGCGTCTAGACGGAAACAGTAAAGGCGGGTGCTAAGCAGAACAGATGTTCTTCATTCTGACCACATGGAACAAGAAGCTTGGTGTTGGAGTGCAGATAACACTTCGGTGGCGGCGGCCTAGCAGGAGGGAGTTCTGTAAGACTGGGCAGGCCGATCATATTCAGGGCGTGCTGACATGTGCTCGGGCTTGAGTTTGTTTCGAATGAAACGAATAGCTATCAGGAGCTTGACAAGGGCCAAATTGGCGAGAGCGATTCCGTGATGGATGATAGACTCATACGATGGCTGAGTTCGCCCAGAGAAAAGCCGGTTGGGCAGGACAAGGATGATAGCCGATCGAGTATGGAGACTAATCATAATTCAGAGCTTTGAGATGGATCAAAGTTAGAGGGCATCTCGAATGATGATGCGTCATTTTGTACGCAAACCAAGAGTGGCATCCCTGGTAAGCCGTAATAAAACCCTTGAACGTTGACTAACTTCAGCGGGGGTTATCTTGCCGCCAGAAAGGCGATGCACGCTTCGCCCATAGAGATGCATCGGCGGTAAACAGGGTCTTGATCTTCTGGGTATCGGGCGGGAGGATTGCTTGAGGAGAGAGGTTTCGGTGAGGATAGCCTTGGAGGTTAGATTTGAGCCAGAGCTGAAAAACAACACAGGACCCCAATGTGGCGATGGGCGGCTGGCGAGCCGATAGCTTAGTTGCACTGGTGAAGTAGCTGGTAGGTGGCGCCAGGAGATAGTGTCCAACCCCCGGAATTTGTTTCTATCGGCCAAGCACGCAGGCATTGCATATTGGTCGTCGGGCCGAGGGTTGCACAGCAAAGACGACCGTTCCACCACAAGTTCAGAAGCGACATGCTCCGCTCATACCGTCAGTTCCTTTGTTGTGGGAGAGTATATAACCTGGACTCAGCCGCCGATATTTTTGTTTGAAGCCGGTGAGCAGGCTTGAACCTGAGTTTGAAGGGGTTGATGTAGCTTGTCGTATCCGATGGGGCAGGTGAGCATGGTCACGTCAGTAAGTGGGGGTTAGGGCCCATGCCGACACATGAAGCAGATTAAGCGATAGACAGACAATAGTAATGAGGCCCGATGCAGTAGGGACACGTTCTGTTCCATTCAGGCAGGGAGAAGATTGATGCATGTGGCCTGCTGTCACTTCCAATAGGTCCTCTTTCGTCCTGAATACGCCTGAGTAGTATCACGGAAGTCTCCTCCGGGCAGCGGAGCTTACTCGCATGATCTGACCTGCTTGGTGTCAGTACTGACCCAATGAGTCGATTCTGAGGGAACGGCAACGCGGGTTGGGTTTACGGCGACGAGATGAAATCGGTGGGATCTTCCGCTGGCCCATAGGGCCAGGCGCCAGATAGAAAAGAGGGGTTAATCGGCGGCCGGATATCAGATTGGGCTCTAAGATGCTACATGTAAACAAGACCGACGAAGAAAGGTGAAAACATAGCAGATCGGGTTCGTATAGATGCAGATTGGGGAAATTAATCAGGTGAGAGATTACCTCAGGAAACTGCAGATGTTGATGCATCGCGGAAATAGGAAGTGCAGGGATCGACGGACGGAGAGAAAGGTTGCAATGTTCGTCTGGATTCGCTAGAGCTTGGTGAGGATGTGGAAGATGAAGCGGTGGTGCTCTGGTGATGTGAAAGCGGTAAAAAAGGCAAGAAGACGAGCGTTTTTATAGAGGTATGACAACGAGCGGGGAATGCGAGCCGGTTGGCACTGGTTTCTAACATTTATGGCACGTGAGCTATCTTGGCGCTTGGTATGGGGAGAAAAATCTGGAGGCCAAGTGAAGAATTCGAGTCCTATTGGAGAACGAATTGGGGGGCATGTGTTAAGCAAATTTGGTAAGGCCTTGTATCAGATTCGGTCCAAGGGAACGATGCAGTCGGTTAACAGAAGATTGGTTCAGAGCAGGCCGAGTCCAAGAAAGAGCCGTGAAAGACCGTGCGTTGGCAGTTAATTACTATATTAGGAAAAGATTTTATCTTTTTTTAGGGAACGCTAGCCTCGTTCGGTCAGACTAGTTAGCGTTGTCTATTATAGATAGGCAATCATATCGTGTCTATAAGGACTCATGTACTCGGGGTTATATAACGTATGCCCGGGGACCTTGTAATTCAACTACAGATCAATACAAAATTCGCGCGATCGCACCCTTTCGACGGGATCCTGCTTCTCGAGCCGGGGGCTGCATCGGTTAGGTCGAATCCTGCGAGAGGGGTAAGTCTCGTCCCGCACCGGCTACCAATCAGCTAGGACTTCCTCGGTTAGGTCCATATTCTAGTCGGTTTATGGTAGTCGACTACCACGGTATATTCTACTTTATCTATGGTCTGCATCAGTTCAGTTGATCTCATAGATTGATTGGTATATCAAATACGCGTGCATAGATTGTATCGACTTACTGGAGGCGATTTATCATCAGTTCGTGGCTGGCATCGGTTAGGTCGGACCTATAACTGCTAGTGATAAGTCGGTTCTGCTAGGCCGATGCTTTGTGCACAGGCGTCTTATCGGAGTGCATAGCCGATAAGTTATCTTCATCACGATCGCATTATATCTATCGGCCCATTGAGGCATTGTTATCAAATTGGTCGGTCTGTGCTGCAACGGTTGGGTCCGATCTACTAGACTGACGATAATAGCTTTTAACTCTTGATGAGCCCGATGGGTGTCGTGCGATGGTGTTTCGGAGTGCTTGCCGATAAGTTATCTGTTAAAGCCGACTACATTTATTCATTGTCTTATCCTATACTCGCTTCATTCAGTAGTCGGCTAGCTTATCAATTATTTCTCATTTACGTTATTGCATACTTTATTATATGTTCTTGCCTGTATTATTGTTACATATCGGCTAAGGGCCTAGCCGATGGGTTTTATTCTGCCGATCCAAGTACAAGTAAAGCAGGTTCCCGGGCACGACCTCCAGGTGAGGGCCCGGGCATGAGAGCCGGGTAAGGACCAGTGTATGGGCCGGACAGCGGACGAGATCCTAGGAGCCGATATAAGCAAGGGCCCGAGCGCAGGCACATCTTCATAGCAACACCAGTACACTAGATCTATGATCAGCTTAGGATCTATTTGATTTATTTATGCAATTATACTTGCTTATGTTATCAAGTTTTATAGCCGGTTTGAGCATCCTTCGATGATCGGCTAGCTCGATATTTGTTTGTTATTTTACGTTATTGCTCTTGCCCGTCATCGGCCTTAACCGATGTATAAGTGCTAACATGTGTGCGTGGCCATCGGCTGATGAAACGGTCTAGATCGGCTTCCAGCGATTGGGCTCATTGATCTAACATTTTCCTCCTTGTCAATTCAGGGTCAAATTGACTGGCACGCCTACGAACTCAAAACTTTAGGACCTGCACTGGAGTGAAGCAATCTTCCCAGGCCCTTCGCGTGTCAACCTGTCGAGCGGAAACGGCCCCAGCGGGTTTTCGGCGTCAACAGGTTTGCCATTGCTCGCTCTTCCCCATTGAAACTCAGGCGATTCGCTCCTCCTCATCCATTCCAAGCCCCGCAGCCTTTTTCCAAATCTCCTGACCCCCAGCCATGCCGAGAGCGTCGGAGATCCCAGAGGTGACCTATGAGGGGTGGCCAACTTCGGATTGTGGTCGGTCCAAGCTGGAGCGCTTGGAGAAGCAGTTGAGGTTGCAGAGCCACGATGTCGTCAATTGGCATCCGACTGAAGGGGAAACGGTTCCGAAGCCCTAGAAGGGTGAGACCGTCGTTTTTGCCTCTTTTTTTTCGCACGGGGTCTTTCTCTTCCTTTTCCGAGTTCTTCCGCAGCTTCTTCGCTTTTTTATGAACTTGAGTTGGTGAATTGATCCAACTTGATTCTGCAAATCTCCTTTTTGTGACTCTCTGTGAGTGCTTCCTGGGTGTGGAACCCATTTGAATCTCTTTAGATATCTGTTCCCATATCAAGCGCCCAGCCCTCCAAGAATAAAATCCAAGTACTAGGGGGGGCCGACATCAACTCAGGAACAAGATGAAAGAGGCTTATATCAATATCCTCTGAAATCTTCTCTCAAAGGCTGGCATAAGGATGGTTTTACTGTTTTCGATCTTTGAGCCAGGCCTTCCCTTTCATGGGTTTGCCCCGGTGGTCATTGCCAAGTGGTCGTCTTGCCCACCTCTGAAGAAATGGGGCAGGTCCACAAACTTGCTGGGGCAGAATTGACAAGCTAAGAAAGCCGGGTTGTCTGGTCATGGGTGGCTAGACGTTTCTTGATCGGAGCGCATGCCTGAGGCCATGAAGCTGAGGTGGCCACTTTCGGCTGGGACTACAAGGGAAAAGGTGATCCCAGCCGGGAATATGCTGATCTAATAGACAAGTACAAAGTGACCGACACCCTGCTGGATTTCTTTGCCAGCGGGGTGGTCGAAACCGAAGATACAGGACGATCTGTGATGGCTTATAGCCAGCAGAGGCTGCGCCCAAAGGTAACCCTTGCCGATGTTGTTTTGTAGTTCATCTGTGGTGAATGCTTGTAGATATATGCCTAGATTGGCTCTAGGATGTGTAAAATATATTATTGAACTACTTGCAGTCAGGTGAGGAGTTTGATGATGACTCCCAAACGTTGTCGGCCATAAAGTCGAAGAAGAGGCCCAGAAGTCCTTCTGTTGCCCAGCCCAACTCCAAGAGAGCGGGGAAGAGACCTGTTGTAGATCAGGGCAAGAAGAAGGTTATGAGGCTGAGTGCCGCAGCCGGGAGTCTGAAGATAAAAGACACTGCCGGTACAGCCCCTAGGCCGCCGAGTCCTAGGCAGGGACCAGTGCAATCGAGCTCAGCATCATCGAGCCCAATACGAGTGCCGCCGAGTACAAGGCCAAGTCCAACGCTGCCAAGCTTAGTACATCGAGCCCAAGAATGGCGCCGCGAGTACCAGGCATCCTAGCCGGCACACCATGAGCGGGGCGACCAGGATGGAACACTGCCACATATGACCACCGTGCCCTCAGTGCGACAGCCAGCGGCCTCCAGTGCCGACCTCTGGATCACCCGGACATCAGCTTAAGTTCTCCAAGAGGTGGGTTGTTCTGACTCTTCTGAAAATCTTGTTCGGTGTGATAGTGTCTTGATGTCTAATCCGTTATTGATCTCAAGGAGACCACTTCAGCTACTCCAGTCGTCGGGCCAACCCTAGCCGAGCCGGCACCAGCGAGGCACACCTGCAGAGCCGGCGATAGTCCCAGTTGGCAGAAACTGAGACGCCCCGACTAGGGCTGCCGACACGGCCGACCAAGAGGCAGTTTGTCGAAGCTATCGCTCCAGCCTTGAGCTAGCCCTGAGGCCCCGAGGCTACCGAGGTGAGTGCCAGGACCCCATCGCCATCCTTGTCGCCATCGTCGTCGTCGTCATCGTTGTCGTCACCCCCTTCGGAAAGGCCGGATCTCCCCAGGCTCGAAGCCACTCCCCGTAAGTTCCTGAGGACATTCCGCTGGACAGCCCCCGATAGAACTGCGAGGAGTTACAAGCATGACGAGGTTGCGGTGGAGAAGGAGCGTGAAGACTTGCTTCACGCCGCAATCGCCGCGTCCCAGGGGATTAAGGTACGAATCTCGTCGTATTGGAATCTTGGTAGTCCTCCTTGCACAAGTGTTCTGACGCTTGACTTCGCCTCGCACTGTTTCTCCCTGAGTAGAAATTGGTTGACCGCTCAGAAAGGATGAACGAGGTCCTGACCCAGGTTGCCCCCCAACTCCAAGAATTAGACCAGCTCCGGGCTTTAAAAGCCGAAGTGGAAGGGCGCAGCCAGGAGAGGGAATCTTGGCGGAGGGAGGCTGTTAATCAGCTCAGGACCAAGAATTGGGACCAAGCCAAGAAGATTGGAAGTAAGTCTCCAGAATGTCACCCTGACTAATCCCTTAGTATATTTGTCCAGCTGTGTTGTTTTCCGACTGCCCAGTTATGTCTTGACTGCCATGTTGAGTGCTTGACTATTCTGATGTGCAGCCCTCGAAGCCTAGCTGAAGACCCGAACAGAGGGAGAAGTCCAGCTGAAGGAGGCCGAGAGAGCCAAGGCCGGGCTCGAAAAGGACAAGTCCGACCTGACAAGGGCCATGGCCAAGCTTGAGAAAGAGAAGGCCGACTTAAAGAAGGCCAACACCAAGCTCGAGAAGGAAAAGGTTGAACTGGAGAAGGCCAAAGCCAAGTGGGAGGCCGACTACGAAAGTAAGTCTCTGCACTGACAATGATCTTAACCAATCCATTAAGTACTTCGTCTGCGGTTTGCCCGACAAGTTTACTTGTTGGTGAACCCGGGCAGCTGCTAGAGCCAATGACCAAATCCAATTCCAGGCTTTTACAGAGGAGATAAAGGTCGTCAAGGAGTCACGGAAGATCCTTGCCGAGTCCGTGAAGACGTGATGGATCCTTGTCATGTGGGAACCAGCTCCAACACGGTGTCTCAGGTGCAGGCACGCCTTAACGAAGCACCGAGTATCCTGAAGAGGTACTCGGATGAGCGTATTGTTGTCGGCATGGCCCAAACCCTAGCGATGACGAAGTCCATCTACCCCAGGGCAGACATTGAAGCCACCAAAGAGGGATTCACCGAGGAGACGACACCTGAGGAGGCGTTGGAGCTGATAGCCAAGGTGAGGCCGACTGCAGAGGTGATCACCCAAGACCTGGGTATGTAAAAACAGTCCATCATGCAGTCGGTGTATATGAATTTTTGTAAAGACATGTGTAAATATATGTGCAATGCCGCCGAGCTCTGAATTATTACTTAGTTGTCATTAGCTTTACCCGACTATATAATCTGCGCCGAGTTGGTCTATAGGAACTTAAAAAAATCGTTCACCGTAGAAAGCTGTACTCGGGCAATCATAACAAAGTCGTTGCAAAACTTCATAACTTAAGTAAAACAGGCTCGTATATTATTGACAAAGCACATATAATACATGTAGCCCCCGACTCACTACTCGGTTGGAACAAACGGCATAGTGAGTCAAAGAAATCTGTACACATGGAAAAGTATAAAACTCAGGTATAGAAAGGACGTAGCTGTTCTATATTCCATGAGCTACTAATGAGGGCACCGTCTTTGGTCTTCACTTGGTAGGCACCTAGCCGCGTGACCTCGGCTATAATGAACGGCCCTTCCCATATTGGGGATAGTTTATGCCTGTCTTTGGTGGTTTGTATTTTTCTCAAGACGAGATCTCCGACCAAAAAGGCAAGGCCACGGACATTGCAATTGTGGTAGCGACGCAGGCCTTGAAGATACCTTATCGACTGGATTATTGTGATATCCCTTGCTTCTTCCAACTGATCTAGTTCGACCAATCAGGTATTATTTGAGGTGTCTTCTGAGTAAGCCCAAACTCGCAGAGAGCCGAACTCTAACTTGGTTGGTAGCAGAGTCTCGGCACCATAAACCAGAAAGAAAGGGGATTGCCCTATTGCCCAACTAACCGTGGTTCTGAGAGACCAGAGAACAGATGGGAGCTCTTGTACCCACCGGCCCGCATAAGGTTGTAGTCGGTCGAATATCCTGACCTTGATACCTTGTAAGACCATACCATTGGCACATTCAACCTGTCCATTACTCCACGGGTGTGCCACAGATGCATAGCAGATCTTGATGCCGAAGTCGTCACAGAAATCTTGAAACACGCCGCCCGTGAACTGAGTACCGTTGTCCGTGATGATGCGGCTAGGGACCCCGAATCGGTATAATATACTCAAGATGAAGTCTTTTGCTCGTGCCACTGTTATGGTAGCAACGAGTATTGCCTCAATCCACTTCGTGAATTTATCCACTGTAACGAACAAGTGTGTGAACCCTCCTGGCGCTTTCTTGAATGGCCCGACCATGTCAAGCCCCCATACTGCAAAGGGCCAAGAGATTGGGATTGTTTGGAGTTCTTGGGCTGGGAGATTGGTTTGTCTTGGGTAGAACTGGCAACCCTCGCATGTGCGAACAATGTCTTTAGCGTCTGTTACTACTGTTGGCCAGAAAAATCCTTGCCGGTAAGCCTTTCCGACTAACGTCCTGGATGCGGCATGGTTGCCACATATGCCCGAGTGGATTGATTGCAGAATCTGCTTGCCCTCCTCGGTGGTGACGCAGCACATGAGGACACCGGATGCACTTCTTCGGTACAGGTCTTCTCCGACGACTAGGAAACTCTTGCTTCGACGTTTGATCTGTTCGGCTTGACTGCGGTCTTCTGGGAGTTCATAGTCCAGGTGGAATTTGAGAACAGGAGTCCACCAGTCTTGACATATGTTCAGTACTTTGTCTGTTGCCGAGGTAGGTTCGCCTCTCGACTGCTCTATCACTGGTTTCTTTTTGACTGATGGCTCCATAAGTTGCTCGACAAAGATCCCTGTCGGGACCGCTTCTCGCTTAGATCCCATGTTGGCCAATTCGTCTGCAGCATCATTGTATTGTCGTAGGACATGTGTTATCTCTAGCCCGTCGAACTTGTTTTCTAGCTTCCGGACCTCCTGATAGTATGCCGCCATTGTGTTGTCGAGGCATGTCCAGTCTTTCATGACTTGGTAGACCACGACTTGAGAATCTCCTCGCGCAACCAGTCGGCGGATGCCGAGTGATATAGCAATGCAGAGCCCGTGGATGAGTGCCTCGTACTCGGCGACGTTGTGGGAAGCTGGGAAGTGGATCTGGAGAACGTACTTGAGTTTTTCGCCGGTTGGGGACCTCAAAACGACGCCGGCCCCGGCGCCACCGATCCGTAGAGAACTATCGAAGTACATTGTCCAGTACTCTAGCTTTGCTGTTGATGTAGGCATTTGAACTTCTGTCCACTTGGCTACGAAGTAGACTAGAGCTTGTGATTTGATAGCTGTCCGTGGCTGAAAGGTGATGTCGAACGCCATCAACTCGAGCACCCATTTAGCGATTCGGCCGGTGGCCTCACGATTATGCAGGACGTCCACGAGTGGATACGATGTGACCACCATAACTTGGTGTGCTCGGAAATAATGCACCAGCTTCCGGACCATGATGAGTAGGCCGTACAGTAGCTTTTGGACCTGCGGATATCTCATCTTCGAGTCGGCAAGGACCTCGCTGACAAAGTAGACTAGCCGTTGAATCTTCTGTATGTGACCCTGTTCGGATCGCTCGACCACCAGCACCATGCTGACTACCTGAGTAGTTGCCACCAGATACAGCATTAATGGTTCTTGGGGCATTGGTGACGCCAACACGGGTGGTGATGTGAGAAATTTCTTGAAATCTTCGAAGGCTTGCTGGGCTTCTGGAGTCCATTGGAAATTATCTGCTTTCTTCAGTAGCTTGAAAAGGGGCATGCCCCTTTCGCCTAGTCGGGAAATAAACCGGCTGAGAGCCGCCATGCAGCCTGTCAGCTTCTGGATGTCCTTCTGGCTAGTCGGGGGTGCCATGTTCATGATTGCGTTGACTTTCTCTAGGTTGGTCTCGATGCCACGATGCGAAACGATTGTCACGCCCATAAATTCACCAGAATTTCCAAAGCAAATTTGTGCAATAAATCCTCGTCCAGGAATCAGCCGAGGTACACAAATCGACAATTTGATAAACATAACCAAATACGAAATAACGATAAATACTTACAACAGAGGCACTTAGTCCTCACACAGAAGAAATCAGCAGCGGAACGGCAACTAGCGTAGCTTCAGCACCAAGCCACAGGCAGCTCAACTGGGGTATAAGCCAAACACCAACTTCTCCTCCTCGCAAAGCTTCACTCTAAAGATTGCAATAATGCAAGACTGAGTACCACCCACCGTACTCAACAAGCCACACTAGGGAATGCAATGTAATGCAACAGGATACCAAAGGAAAGGCATAATATGGCTTATTTGCATAAAACCCCATTTAAAACATTTGCATTTAAAATCATTGAAAACAGTATAGTTTAGTTATTAATCAGTATTGAATCAACCACTGAACAACGCTCCAACGCAGTTCAGGCCCAAACCATAACTCCTCCAAACAGGAGCTATCCATATTCCATCATTTATTTCCATTAATGAGTAGTGTGGGACTAATCACAGAAACATTGCTAGGCCGCTCATTAACCGCGAGCACGGCTATTCGAACAGTTTTACTCTGGCCAGAGGTGTACCAATTTACCCACAAGACACAACTCCACAACACATTACTGTGCGCCTTAATACCACCACGGTACCTCGGAAAGGAATTGTGATAAGACCCTCCATGTAACCCGCACAACAAGGGAGCCACCCGCTGGACCACCAGTTTCCGGCAGGAGCTGATCAGGCCCCCAACAAGGAAACGATCCAACGCCCAAAACATGGACTTATTGACGCAGCCATGGTGGTCTTATTGACACAGCCACAACACACCATGGTGGACCCCGGTTGAACGTACTACACATTGGATCCTACCATTACCCATGCTGGCTTGTGGTTAGCACGAGTATTGCTTCGCAACAAGTAGTCCGCGAACCGGTCCTTAACTGTCATGAGCACCGCTAGCAACATTCCAACCTGGTGCTCACAACCCACCATCCATCAAGTTTTAGTTGACATAGTTAATTAATCAACCATGACTCACTGTCGTGAAAATATAGCCATTAATCCATAATTAGTCATAAATGAGTCATTAACTACCCACATAAAATGACACTATAGTTTCTAGGCATGGCTAAGCAACTCCTAAATAATCTAGCTAGACCTTTAAATAGTCATCCAGCTAGTCAGCATTATTACCCGGGGTATCAAGGTAAAGGAGTCAATATCGACATGGCCATAATAGTCAAGGATCATAGGTTGGTAAATAAATACCCATATAATGACATTCAAAAGCATTTCATGCAATAACTTTAAAATAAAATACTTTCACAAATGGGATCAACATGTTCAAGGAGATTGTCGTGTGACTTGCCTTGCAATCTCAAAACGTCTTCAATTGCTCTTCCGAACTCTTCCGCAGACTCCGAAGTCTTCCGAATCGACGATATATACGTAACTACACGCAAAACGATAACAAACCCTAAGAAACTCCAAATAAACAATACATAAAAATACATAAACAAGTGAATTATGATTTTAGATAATTTAGGAAGAATAACGGCTCAATTCGGACTTCAAACGGAAAAGATACGGCTTTTGGAAGATTGAATCCAGAATGAATCCGAAAAGAATTGAAAAGGAATATTCTTGGGAATATTCTCTCGGAAGTTAATTAATGGAGGAATTGTTTTTGAAGGGATAATTGAGTGGGGCCCATTTGTCATACGAAACAAGGGAGAGGAAACTGCTTGGGCCCCGCATGGCATACACAGATGAGGGCCACCCAGCAGTGACTCAAGGCGAGGGCAAGCTCCTGCCCCATGGCAGGATGCGGCGACGGGAGACCGAGGCAGGGGAGAAAAGACGCCGGCGGCGAGGTTGGCGCGGAGCCGAGGCGAGGGCAACGACGATGCGGCACCGACGGTGACGGGTTGATGGCACAGGGCGGAGGCCAAGAGGAGGCGACGTCCTCGGGGCGGCGCATCGGCGTCGGGGCGACGGATGGCAGCAGACGCCGAGGGGCACCAGAGCGGAGGGAGATGAGGAAGAGAGGCGGTAGCTAGATGCAGTGTGGCGGCGTTCTCGCAGGAGCGACGCGAGGCGGCTTCGGTGCGACGGCGACGCATCAACAGGCAGAGGAGGAGGGAGGCGGCTCCGGCGGACAGGTAGATGCCGGCGACGACGAGGCCGAGCGGGGAACAGCACGGCGCCTGGCAGAGAAGATGGAGGCGACGGGGCAGATGCTCACCGGCGACGCACGGCAGATGGGGATGACGACGACCATGGCGACAGCAGGCAGAGGAGGGAGGAAGTGGATACGAGGATGCTCACCGGCGGCTAGGCAGAGACAGCCGGCAGGGCGGCGGCTGAGGCAGCGCAGGACGCCGGCGTGGCGGCGGGTGTAGACGGCGGCGCGGCTTCCGAACCAGCGGCGCACGGGAGAGAGTGGCGCTGGGCGGCGGTAGATGGAGACAGCAGGGCGGCGCGATGGGGTGGCGGCGGCGGCCTGGCGGCGTGGAGAGGAGCAGAGCCGGCTAGGGCTAGGGCTAATGGGGCGGCGGCTATATGTATGGGGCGACTTGGCGGTGGATTCGGCGGCGGCCGTTGCGGAGAGGAGGCGCAGGCGCTGGCGCTGGGCTGGACCGGCGGCTAGCTTGGGCCGAGGTCGGGCGCAGGCCGAGGGGAGGCGCGGCGCCGGGGCGCAGGCCGGGCCGAGGAGAGGGCGCGGGCACGGGCGAGCGAGAGGGCGCGCGGGCACGGGCACGGCAAGGGAGAGGGCACGGGCACGGGCACGAGCGAGGGAGAGCACGGGCGAGCGAGAGGCGCGGGGCGGGGCAGGGGGTCTCGGGGTGCGGCGTGGCGGCCCGGGCCGGGAGCTCGACCAAGAAGAAGGACAGAAGAAGGAAGAAAAGAGGAAAGGGGAAAAAGGAGAAAGGAGAGGGGTCTTCTGATAAAATTCCAAATTTGGAAAATTGGAATTTATAAATTCGAGATATATTTCTGAATTGAAGATTTGTAGAAATATTCAGAGGTCGGAATATTCTGATAATCAGAATCTATACATATATATATGGGATATTTTAGAAATTGGAAGCTCAAGGATATTTTGTCAAATCTGGGATTTGGGGAAAACCTCGGATTACCAGAGATGATTAAAATGTCGAGTCAAAGGAATTTTGGGGTGAAACAAATATTTGGAATATTGAGGGTATATACATTCATACATATATATATACATACGTATATATACATAGGTATAAATATATATATTGGGAATCAAACAGTATTTGGAAGTAATTAGAAAAAGAATATATGTAGTGGGGGTCGGGAGACGAATATATTGTGGGATTCAGAGATGAAGAATATTTTCCCGATGGAAATTTGGGGAGTAGAATATCGGGATATTCGAGGAATATTTGGGAAAACAAATATCGGATTATTCATCGGGTTGGGAACTAGAGGGGATTTTCTGGGAAACATTTATATGTCCAAAATAGATGAATATTTTGGGGAATTCAAAAGGGAGAATATTTGGCGGGATTCGAAAAAGAAGGGTATTTTATCAAAGAATATTTGGGGAAACCGGATCTCGGAATAATTCGGGAATCCGATAAAATTGGGAATTATTTCGCAGAGATCAATAGTTCGAATTATTCAAGCATAATTGAACTTCCCAAAATATGTGGATATTTTGGAGATGCGGGAAATTATAATATTTTCCCGGGAACAGGAAAATGGAATATTCCAAGTAAAATATTTTAGGATTAGGGAATTGACGAGGATGTTTTATTGGAACCGGAATTTGGAGAAATCTAACACAATTGGAGATTTGGATTTGTTTTGACGGAAAAAGAGTTTAAGGGAATATCTGGGATTTATCTTAAAGGGAAATATAAATATTTCGAATACAAAGGATCTTGGATTGGGAGTCCAAAAGAGTTCTAGGGTTTCAACAATGAATAAATCCGGTAACTCCGAATTTAGATTTTCGAGGTGACTTTAGGGTTCTGGGAACGACACAAAACCCTAGAGGAAAAAGGAAGTCAGAGTTCATGATGAACGGGGAGACTTCAAAGGACTGAATCAGGAATGACTTCAAAGGACTAAATCAGGAACGACCCGAACAGGGGAAAGGAAAGGGAATTTATTTATATTTAATTACTTTACTTTAGTGATCTTTATAGCATTAAAATTAATTCTGTAGCTCCAAAAAATCCAAGAATATTTCAGAGAGTTTATTAAATCACGGGGAATTTACCAGAAGTAAATGCCACCACGAAACACGAAGAATTTAATATTGTAAATACTCAAATGCTTAAAATACTCCGACAAAACCCCTGGAATATAAAAGCATCCAAGTATTTATTTAAAGATTTAACCTTGGGATTTTTAATATTGGAAATTTCAAAATTTTATTCAAACTCTTTTCTCAAACAAAATTTCTAGTGTATTCTTGTATTTCCATTTACCCACGATAATTTTTAATTAAGGCGATTTTCGGGGCGTTACAACGATGAAGCCAAGTAGCTTGCCGGATGGCACACCGAAGGCGCACTTTTCCGGATTCAACTTCATCTTGAATCTTCGAAGATTTTGGAAAGTTTCTTCCAAGTCAGCGATGAGGTCTTCTTTGGACTTGGTCTTGATCACCACGTTGTCGACATAGGCTTCCACGTTGCGCCCGATCTGAGTGTGTAGACACCGCTGAATGGCCCGTTGATATGTTGCTCCAGCGTTTTTCAAACCGAACGGCATAGTGATGTAGCAGTACGCTCCAAACAGCGTGATAAAAGACGTCTTTAGGCAGTCCTCCTCCTTGAGGTTGATTTGGTGGTATCCCGAGTAACAGTCGAGAAAGCTGAGAAGTTCGTACCCTGCGGTTGAATCCACCACCTGATCTATTCTGGGTAGACCAAATGGATCCTTGGGGCACGCCTTGTCGAGATCGGTGTAGTCGATGCACATGCGCCATTTACCATTTTTCTTCCGGACCAGGACTGGGTTTGCTAGCCAATCCAGGTGATAGACCTCTTTGATGAACCCGGCTGCGAGAAGCTTGGTTATCTCCTCCCGGATAGCATCTTTATGGTCTTGGGCGAAGCGTCGCAGCCGTTGCTTGACTGGCTTGGCATCTATCTTAACGTTGAGGGCGTGCTCGATCACCTCCCTTGGTACGCCCGGCATGTCGGACAGTTTCCACGCGAAGATATCCTTGTTGGCTTGGAGGAAGGTGACGAGCGCGTCTTCCTATTTGGGGTCGAGTCCGGTCCCGACTCGAGCAGTCTTGGAGGGGTCGGAAGGGTCCAGGGGATCTTCTTCGTGTCTGAGTCCGCTGAAATTCCCGACTTCGCTACTTTTTTGGCCAGAACTTGATCATCCTCGACTTTGGTTGTGGTGGCTTGCCGAATGCTGTTGCGTCCGACTGCTGCCTCTTGTGATTGAGCCAACTCGTAGCTTTCGTTGTCGCAGGTGAAGGCTTGCTTGATGTCGTTGCGGAGGGAGAGGACTCCTACTGGCCCAGGCATTTTGAGCACCATGTAGGTATAGTGCGGTATCGCCATGAATTTGGTGAGCCCCGGTCGTCTGAGTATCGCATGGTACGCGGTCTCGAAGTCAGCGACCTCGAATTAGATGTTTTCTGTGAGGAAGTTATCCCACGTGCCGAAAGTGACCGCCAAGGTTATCTGCCCGAGGGGTGTTGAAGACAGGCCGGGAATTATCCTGTGGAAGGGCGCAGTACTCGGCCGCAGTTCTGAACGAGGGATTTTCATCTCATCCAGGGTCTTGGCGAAGAGGATATTGAGCACGCTGCCTCCGTCTATGAGGGCCTTCTTCAGCTTGATATTCTTGACGACCGGGTCCAGGACGAGTGGGTAGCGCCCTGGTTCAGGGTGATCTGCGCGGTCGAAGGTGATGGGTGTCTCTGACCAACGCAAATATTGGGGGGCGTCTGTTGTAGAGACCGCGTTGACGTCGCGTGCTATTAGCTTCTGTTCCGCTTGGACTCGTATGCAGACAGCCCTCTGAAGATGTGGTTGAGCTCGGCTTGGGGATCCTAAAAATCATTGGCCGGGCCCGAGTCTGGCTTGTCTTTGTCTTTGTCGGCGCCAGATGATGAAGCCTGCTCGGAAGCAAACTTCTTGAGCATGAAGCAGTCTTTGGCCGCGTGCTTGCCCTTGGGGTGGAAGGGGCAAGGCCCATTCATGACTTTCTGGTAGTCGTTGTTTCGTGGGGGCCGCGATCGAGTGCGCCCAACATTGGCCACCTCGTTGTCCGACTTCCGCTTGTGGCTGCCAGACTTGTTCTGTGATGGCTCATTGTCAGCTTTTGCTTTTTGATCTTTTTGCCGGGGCTCTTTCTTCTCGTCGAGGGCCTCTGCGACTACCTTGGCCCAGTCGGCGTATTTGTTTGCCATATTGAAGAGAGCCCTGACAGTGGCTAGAGGCTTCCGAGTGAATTTTGCGACGAACGGGGCGTCTTTTACTCCCTTGCGGAAGGCGGCGATGACGACCTTGTCCTTGATCATTGGGATTTGGTTGTGCTTCTCGAAGAACCTCTTGATAAATTCGCGCAGAGACTCGTTCTTCCTCTGGTGCAGTTGGTATAAATTGTGCTCGGAAGACGGCCTCTCGTAGGTCCCCTGGAAGTTAGCGATGAACCGCTCCCTGAGTTCTCCCCAGGAACCAATCGACCGCCTCGGGAGCCCTGTTAGCCATGTCCTCGCTGAGTCGGCCAAGGCGACCGGGAGGTAGTTAGCCATGGCTTTATGGTCACCTCCGGTAGCTCAAATTGCTAGGGTGTATACGGTGAGCCAGGACTCGGGGTTGGTTTTGCCGTCGTATTTCTCGATTCCCGTAGGCTTGAAGCCCGACGGCCAATCAACGTCCTGTAGCTCGTGGGTGAAAGCTAGAACGCCTTCATCTTCGTGAGGGCTCCGGCTCCGACCGCGGCAGTTAAACTGCTCGTGGTGAAGACCGAAACGCTCATGCTCGTCCTCCAGTCGGCGGCGTTCATCCTCTTCATGTTGACAGCGCCGGGCATTAATGCCTTGTTGAAGATCACGTTGTAAACAAATTCGGAGGTCTTGGTTGAACCGGCGATCATTCTGGTGACGCTGCCAATTGTTATTGTTGGTGTTGCCGAGTGATGTTTGCCGCGACTCCTCATGTGGCTGACTTAAGCCGACCGCCCAGCGTCCTGCTGATGTAGATGATCCTGCTACCGGAGAACCTGACCGGTTGGTCGGTACAAGTGTGTCGCCCGACTGCTGGTGCTGCTGACAGGCGGCAGCTGTAATCATCGCCTTGATCTTGGTGATAGTCGGGGTGGCCTGGTGATCAGGCCTGAGCTGGAGTGTGTCTAGCAGGGTTGCAGCGGCCACGACGTTCTGTTGCGGCGTGACGAAGACGTCGTGGTCGCCAACTTTAGTCTGGAGGATCTGTTGCTGAGCAGTTCGCTTAGCCTTGCGTAGCTCGTCGTTGCGAGCCTCGTGATCGGCCTCCTCCTGTTGCCGTAGTCGGCGTGCCTCCTCCTGTTGCTCCTCTTGTAGTCGGCGTACCTCTGGTGGAAGAGTTGAAGCCATGAAGATCTCACGAGGCAGAAGGAAACTCGCTAGACTAGTGTCCGAACTGGTGTTCAAACCACTGTCCAACTTGGAGTCGGAATCCGAGTAGTTGATCGAAGTAAGGACGACTCCGGCCTCCCTAGATCCAATCTAGAGCGGCTCTGAGCCATATCCAAACTGAATCGTGGGGGATCAGGTCTACCGCGTAAGATGTAGATCCACGGCGTTGCCAACCTCATGCGGGAGATTGACGATCTCTCCCCTTCCTAGTCTGACCCGGGCTGGCTCAAGGCCTAGCGCGAGTTGGTCGCCGAAGGAGAGAGTTGTCCCGAGGCTCGGCGAAGTGGAAGATTGCCGCAGCAGATCGATGATGGTGACTGCGGTGTCTTGTTGGCCAACTGGTGCGGAGTCGGCTGGTTCCTCGGTCGGTTGAATTGGATCTGCATCAGCCAAGGCGAGGTTGCCGAACATGTCGGCGACGAAGTCGAGGCTTCTGAATGAAATCGTGTCTCTAGGGGAGAATTTGTTGTCGTCGACTCCTGTTGTTGGATCCATCGAGCTTGTTGATGTAGATCTCGCCAAAGCCCCTACCTGGCGTGCCGACTGTCGATGTTTTACACCGGTAATATGAATATGGGGCTACCCAGTGGATGAAAACTCGGTGGATTGCAAAGGAACATGGGAAGATTTTATACTGGTTCAGGCCCTCGATGTGAGGTAATACCCTACGTCCAGTTGTGATGTATTTCTTTGAGGATTTGTGTCGATCTATGATCTTCTCTGCCCTCAGGGGGCGCCCTGCCTCCCCTTATATACTGAGGGACAGGGGTACAAGATAGGAGTCCCAGCCGGACACGGCCAAGGGATCTCCTCTTAGAGATATAATTTACCCGACTAGGACTGTATATTCCTTATCGTACAAGGCAAAGTCTGCCAAGTGCTACTATATCTCTAATTACAAGGGTATGCCTATCCTCTATCCGAGTGGCCCATATGCTTATGATGAGGTACCCGAGGCCCATGGCCTCCACAGCAAGGTAATGTGAAGCTGAGTCCTACTCTATCTCCAATTGTAGGGGCCAGCCCACCCTCTGTCCAAGTGGCCGTAATTGCCTTCCTTGAGGTACCCGGGGCCCATGGTCTCCACAGATACCTCAAGGAGGGCAATTACGGCCACTCGGACAGAGGGTGGGCTGGTCCCTATAATTGGAGATTGAGTAGGACTTGGCTTCATGTTACCTTGCAAGACGAGGAAACAGATATAAGTCCTAGCCGAATACTCTCTGTATTGATAAGGAAAGCCCTTGTTCATATTCGACTGGGTTTTCTACCCTGTAATTCTTATCCCTCCAGTATATAAGGAGGGGTAGGGAGCCTCCTGGGGCAGACATGACAATCTCACTAGAGAATACCACGAAAGTAATACACCACAACTGGAAGTAGGGTATTACCTCACACCGAGGGCCTGAACCAGTATAAATCTCATGTGTCCTTTCGAATCCATCAAGTTTAGGTCTGACGAATAGCCCCATATAATTATTGCCGATATAAAACATCTACACTCCGGCTGTCCCCGAGCCACCAGCGTCGTTCCCGTTGCTGCCTCCCGCTACTAGGCTCAGTCGAAACGGTAACCCGAGGAAGAAGACGATGCCACCCCCTCCCCCTCTGAGCTGCTGATAGCTCAGGCCCACAAAACAGTACTCCTTCCTCCTCTCCCGTCACTGATAGGTGGGCCCCACCCACAAGAAAAATAATTAAATCCATTTTGAAAGATCTAAGTCCCTGACATGTGAGCCGCTTTCCCTTTTAAACTCCTCCCTCTCACTGACAGCTCAGCCCCATTATCAAGGAATATTCCATATGAATATTAATTTTCCTTTTTTGAATAATTACTTTTTTAGAAATCCCATAAAATCATTTAAACTTCAAAAATTCATAATAAATCAATTATAACTCCGGTTGACTCCTTTCAACTCTCCAAATTTTTCTAAAAATGAGATGTACCCTTTGGCACTGTTGGATTTCTATTATGAGTTCTTTAATATGGGTTTTGTACTTATTTGCCTCATTTCATATGTAGAACCTAGATACGAGGAAGGTCCAGACGCCACCTTCGAAGGAGAGGACCCGCTTCCAGAGTAAGGCAAGCCTTCCTTGATTACATTGCCACTATATTTTTGACATGTATATTGTTTGCCAAAATCGTATGATTTAGGGTACACTTTTAAATTGTTCAGCCTCAGTGAATCGCCGATGGACCTAATCAAGTAGTCGTACTACTTTACTTAGGATGTTGACTTGATTCCCTACCTTTGTTAGCCCCACAAAATATACGCCAGTATCATTATCCATCAAATATGACTACCAGGGTGGTTTGCTTAGCCACGCTAATGTTGTTTGTCATATGGGAAAATATGGATCGATTACTCAAATGTTTGGAAACTCGATGCCTTGTGTGTCGGAATGATTAACAAAATAAATGTTGTGTGGTCAAACCTTGATGGTGTGGAGTCAATGCCTTTGTGGCTTGGCTACATATTATTGATAAGGACCATTTCCTTTGGAAAATCCATCCGCATATCTTACAGTACGACCATACGGTTATTATGGGATACCCCTGGCTAAGTAATTGGTTAGTTCATGGAAATCTTGTTTGTCAATAGTTGTGGAACACTGGGGATGAGGAGTTTGGTGCATGAACATGTTTACAAACCCAGTTTTACCACCTCTATAGTGGTGCGTTATCAATGAAAGCTGTAGCATCACTGGTGTTCCTAAGTGGCTGAAGGCATGGACTTGCCTGATACTTGGTCGTGCACTCGACATAACCATGTGACATAGGATCTTCATAGGTTACCTTTGGAAAGGCCTTGTAGTGAGTCCTCCCTTACCAACCGTGTTTGATCGACACACATTGTGTATTGGAGTTAACTCATGGCATGTCGGTAAAGCGTATAACCTCTGCATAGATTAGTCAAACTATTTGAACAGCCGTGCCCACGGTTATGGGCGAATGTAAGGTGTTTCTCATAATGTCATTTTGGGTTGGAAAATGTTTGAAAATGATGTTTGATGGACTAGGAATCATTTCCAAAGTCAACCTATGTGGCCGACAACTAACTTGTGTGGTTAGGAACAAGCCTGTGTGACCTGGGGTATCTTTTAGCACCATGGTGTTGTTAAGGCCGAGAAGGTGTTAGGTTGTTCTGAGACAGCTCGTTAACTCTGAGTAATGGTAAAGTGGTGATATATGGATGATGATCAAGGTGCTGAAAAATTGAAAAGAAAAAATAGAGAAAAATGAAAAAAAATGTTGTTCTCATACAACACTCACTATGACAAGTTGTTGCAAGCAACTTGTGAAATGGACTGAGGTGCAAGCCTCTGTGCGGCAACTAAAATTTGTCTCACTGGTGATTTGCAAAAGAACTGATCCTTTACTTAAAAGGTTATTTTTGCAATTAAACCCATAACCCCCTTTGTTGAGCCAAGCATGCCATCTTTTCCCTAGGCTTGCTGAGTATGTTTTATACCCACCTATATATATATATATATATATATATATATATATATATATATATATATATATATATAGTACAAAGATGACGACATCGACCTGACCGCTGAGGAGTTCCTATAGGAGCAAGCCGAATATTAAGACTTCTAGAGTTTCATTCCTAATTCCCAAATAGTTTCTGTGATTTGGTTAGTTGCCTAAGTGCTTAGTCGCCTAGCGCCTTGTGCTTAGCTAGTCACGTAGTTATCGCCGCTGTTGCTTCTGCCTTGGCGTTGTGTCGCTTGTTCTTTGTGTTTCTGTGTTGTTCATCTATGGGCCTGTCCATGATGGCAAAGGTTGTAATGACTATTCCCAGTGATGTAATAATTCCGGTTTAAGTCTGCTATGTTCCACTATTATTTTTGTGTGTACTAGCTTGTGTATCATGGAACTGGTACATATTCCATAGGTAATAATGGCTCTCGGCCTATGTCAGCTTCTGTTTCTCGAGCTGGCAAGGTTTGGGGCGTCACACAGAGCGTACTACTTGTCCTGATTAGAAGGCGGCTAGTTGGGCGCTAAGCAAAGAGAAAATTCCAAATGCTTTAAATGCGGTGAGGGCACCGGTGTTGGTTCGCAACATCGACCCGTTATAGATGACCTGTCGATGTTTTACACTGGCAATAAATATATAGGGCTACTCGGCGTATTTGTTCGCCATGTCGAATAAAGCCTTGACAGAGTTGGGAGGCTTCCGTGTGAATTTGTCGATGAACGAGGTGTCTTTGACTCTGTTAGCCATGTCCTCGCTGAGTCGGCTAAAGCGACCGGGAGGTAGTTAGCCATGACTTTGTGATTTCCTCTAGCTGCTCGGATCGCCAGAGTGTAGACCGTGAGCCAGGACTTGGGATTGGTCTTGCCGTTGTATTTGTCGATGCCTGTAGGCTTGAAACCCGACGGCCAGTCGACCTGTTGTAGCTCCTGGGTGAAGGCCGGTATGCCTTCGTCTTCATGAGGGCTTCGACTCCGAATACGGCGGTGAAACCGCTCGTGATGGAGGCCGAAACGCTTGTTCTTGTCTTCCAGTTGGCGTTGCTCATCTTCTTCTCGTTCACGGTGCCAAGCGATGATGTTTTGCTGAAGGTCGCGCCATAGTCGGTCTCGGAGGTCCTGATCGTCCCGACGGTTGCTTTGACGTCGCCGGTTGTTGTTGGGGTTGCCGAGTGACGCCTGATGTGCCTCCGTATGCGGCTGACTGGAGCCAGGCGCTCGGCGTCGCTTTGAGGTAGATGAGACTGCCGTTGGGGATATCGACTGGTTGGTCGGTATGAGGGTATCGCCCGACTGTTGGTGCTGCTGACACGCAGCAGCGGTAAGCATGGCTTTTATCCTTGCGATCGTCAGGGTGGCCTGGTGATCAGGCCCAAGCTGGATCGTGTCCAGTAGGGTTGCGGCGGCCACGATATTCTGTTGTGGCGTGACAAAGACGTCGTGGTCGCCGACTTTTGTTTGGAGGGTTTGTTGCTGAGCGGTTCACCCAGCCCTGCGTAGGCCGTCGTTGCGGGCGTGCAGGCGTCTTGCTTCTTCCTCCTGTTGTTCTCGCAGTCAGCAGGCTTCCTCCTCTTGCTGCTCGCATAGTCGGCGTGATTCCTGAGTAGAAATAGAGCCTTTGGATGCCATGAAGATTTCTCGTGGCGGGGAGAAGCTTGCCGAACTACTGTCCGACTTAGAGTCGGAATCCGACTGAGAGTCGTAGTCCGACTGGAAGTCGTAGTCGGAATAGTTGATGGGGGTGATTACTACTCGAACCTCCCTAGATCCGATCTCGAGCGGCTCGGGGCCATATCCGAGTCGAACTCCAGGGGATCGGGTTTGCCGCGTTGGATGTAGATTGTAGATATCCGCAGCGTCGCCGAGTCCGAACGGGAAATTGACGATCTCTTCCTTTTTTGGCCCGATCTCGGCCGGCTCGAAACCGAGTCCGAGTCGAACACCGAAAGAAAGAGTTGTCCCTGGACTTGGGCGTATGGGAGATCACCACAGCATTGTGTAGGCCGACTGGCGCGGAGTCGGCTGGTTCCTCGGCCGGTTGGATCGGGTCCGTGTCGGCCAAGGTGAGATTGCCGAACATGTCGGCGACGAAGTCGAGGCTTCCGAATGAAATTGTATCTCCGAGAGAGAATTTGCCGCCGTCGGCTCCAGTTGCTGGATCCATCGAGCTTGTAGATGTAGATCGCGCCAAATCCCCTACCTGGCGCGCTAACTGTCGATGTTTTACACCGGCAATAAATATATGGGACTACTCGGCGGATGAAAACTCGGTGGATTGCAAAGGAACACAGGGAGATTTTATACTGGTTCAGGCCCTCGATGTGAGGTAATACCCTACGTCCAGTTTATATGTATTCCTTTGAGGAATTATGGTGGCGATTCTGATGAACCGTATGACCGTCTGAGCTTATGAGTGCTCTTCTGCCCTCATGGGGCGCCCTGCCTCCCCTTATATACTTGGGACAAGGTTACAAGGTAGGAGTCCCCATCGGATTACAACTAGGAGATCTCCCCTTAGAGATATAACACACCCGACTAGGACTGTATATTCCTTTCTATACAAGGCGAAGTCTGCCGAAACTAGCTATATCTCTAATTATAAGGCTAGGGCCATCCTCTATCCGAGTGGCCCATATGCTTGTCATGAGGTACCCAGGGCCCATGGCACCCACATGACCTCTCATCTCTGATGGGCCGTGCCGTGTAGCCTAATCTTAAATGGCCTTTTTTCTTACCCATCAGAGATGACGGTCGCAACGACTCGTCATAAATGGGCCGTCACTGATGGCCGGATCTATGGTAGTGATACCTTCAACATAAT
The DNA here is from genome assembly GCA_003991445.1 of Oryza meyeriana var. granulata. Taxonomy (NCBI): domain Eukaryota; kingdom Viridiplantae; phylum Streptophyta; class Magnoliopsida; order Poales; family Poaceae; genus Oryza; species Oryza meyeriana. The sequence goes on from RYFJ01003300.1 coordinate 25,128, forward strand.
TATGCATACACATTCAAGCTCTTATTCAACAGTTACCAACTCTCACAATGTCCATTCTGCCGTATGTGTGTTTTATTTTGAACACGACCTTTCATATTTTTATGTGACATTTCGAACCCGTACCTACTTTAGTTCAATTAAGTTGTCATCTAATTTTTACATGAAATGAGAAAATGAACATGAGATTCCCTAACATTCCGACTCATAACCTTTCTTAGTGTATACAGTATTTATTACGGAACCTTCGATATGACCAGCTAGGTCTTACAACAGAATGAAGGTTATTCCAGCACTTGCAGATCCTTGTTATCAAGAAATATTTCTGTTGCTGTTACCGATTTGTGTCTCTATAATCAGCGATGGTAGACCTTATCTATTCTACGCACGCGGGTGGATTTTGCATGCATGCAAATCGCAGCCAGCCAGACTCCTATTTTCACAAGCAAATATCGCTAGCTATCTCGCTACAGGTGCTACAAGTGCAAATAAGCTTGCACGGAATATCTGCTACATAGAGAAGATGACTGGGATTGTATACAAGTGCAAAAAAAAACAAGTTAAACTACAAAATGAATAACGGAGTAAAGCATTGGTGCCAGTGGTACGATCTTCATTGCTTAAAGAAGCTACATCAACAATGGAGAGAAGCTGCGAGTGATTGCAATAACGGCCAGTGGTGCTTGCTCACATCTATGACCTTTCCATATAATATGCAGTCGTGCAGTGCAACGGGTACCTGTTGTTGGGCTTTTTGGGCAACACTGGATTCACCTAATATTTTGTGGTGTTTCAGAGTTGCTAACCACCTCAATCTAGATCAAGTTAGGTTTTGCAATCACAAAATGGCTAGCGGAGCCAATATGAAGATCAAAATCAGGCTCTAGGCCGATTTAGATCGATAAGAGGTAAAACCCGTCTCATGATGAATCAGAAGGTTTACGGAACAAATCTATAAAAGATATCGCACTCTCGCAGCGAAGACAAACGAGATAAGACGGATTGGGGTTACCTCCTCCAGCATGATGGTTGTTGGCAGCGGCACGTCCTTCTTGATGATACCTTGAGGGGTCCAGACGTAGCACGTGAGCATTGTCTTCTCCATCGCCACTATCTGCTCATCCATCTCATGCCTCTCATCACTCAGGTCCTCTATGGTAAGCATGATCTGCTCGCTCCCGCTTTTCATGGTTGATGAAGATGATTTTTGATTAATTTTGGCCGTATTATTCATGGCCAAAAGCTTTTGACGGTGTAGATTAATCCACTGTCCTAATTTCCTGGTATGCATGGAGTGTGCAGGTTGCAAATATTTATAAAAGATTGGTTCGATCCTGGTACGCTCGGATGTGCACCTAGTAGAATTGATCAAAACTGATTTTTCCTAGCACTAATAGCAATCCAACGAACTGCTGCTAGTGTAGACGAAACCGTCGGTAACCGTGCGGTTAATATGGTTACCGCGCAAACCGCCGGGGTTCGGTAAGGATTACTAGCAGTTTGGTTTGAACGAATTTCATCCAATTCAAAAAATGTGAAAAAATTCCAAAAAATCTATAAGGTAGTACTCGAATTGTGCATCACAATGGTAAAAAATTATATAAAAATAATGATGTTAAGATTATTTTTTGGAGTAAAAACGAGAAGGTAATATTAAAATCAAAAAAGAATTAATTAAATGGACCAGCCCAGTACCGTGCATTGCACTGTTTCAGCCCAACCGACACTACCCTGTCCCATGTGCCCTAAACACTGCCCCCATCTCCATCCTATCCACTCCTCCCTGTCAGCCATTTTGTAGGCGGCCCCCTTGCCGCCTCTCAGAGGGCGGCAAGGGGGCCGCCTGCAAAATGCGCCCGGGGGCTGGCCATTTTATAGGCGGCCCCCTTGCCGCCCTCTGGGAGGGCGGTTTTTGGCCTTGCCGCCCTCCTAGAGGGCGATATTTAGCATTAATATAGTCCAGACCCTGTCCGGACCGTTCGGACAGGCATATATCTGGAGAGAGAGAGAAAGAGGGAGAGGGAGGATGGACTGGGAGGAGACCGATAAGTACCGGCTGCCGTCACTACTCCCTGGGCGCGCACCGTCGCCGCGCCGTCCTCACACAGTAGTTGCATCGCTAGTTGGATATCAGTAGGTTTGTATGGTAGTTAACGTGTGTTCGGTTGTCACCGCTCGGAATGTACTTTCGTCGTGAAGTTAACACTCGAAAATTCATGTTTTTGATCAGGTTTGTCAGAAACGTAGATCGTGAGGAATATGTTGTTTGATCGATGAGCGTAAACGAAGTAAAGTGGTTTCTTCAGGAAACGTAGATTTAATAAAACATGATATACAACAGGCAAACTATTACAGACACAAAGTACTACGGGCCCTGACCGTAACTTCTAGCTCTCTTCGACTTCCTACCCTGCGCTCGCACCTGCCCCTGGGAGTACGTGAACCGGTCTGGTGGTACGGCACGGCCAGCGTGGGTCGTCTGCATGGGTGTGGCAACTGGTGGGCCCTGTGTCTGTGGTGGAGGAGCTCCTTCAAGCTGCGAGGTAGCTAGTATCTCCTGTATCTCCTCACCCTCGTCCTCCAAGTCGTCCTCCTCAAAAGGACTCGGTGCCCAACTGCTGCCGCGTGCGCCCTGCGTGGAGGAGCCAGCGCCAGCAAACATCGCTAGCGCTGTAGAGTGGAACAATGTACACCAAATTATTGATTATTACAAATCGAAATTTTGCAAGACAAAAGTAAACTTTGATATAACCTGAAGGACCTCCTGTGGTGGCACCGGGGGCACTTGTCATGCCCAGCTGCGCGTGTGGTTGTGTGTGGTACACTCCATGCGTTGACGTGCTAGCTCCAGAGGGATATAGGTACGGTGTAGCGAAAGCTGCAGGGAAGCATATTGATGTACAACGGTGCATGTCGTACAAGGAAACATGTTATGAACGGAAGGTTAGTAGAATTTACCTCTGGAGGGGCCAGATGGCTGACTGGAACCCTGCGGGCGCACTCCTGCTCCTCCTCCTATTCCTGCTGGCCATGGCTGCTGCTGCTGTATATAGACGGGAGGTACCGCGTCAGCCGCACGACAAGTGAGCGCATGAAGCACTGTGTGCAACGCCTGACGAATCCTCCCGAAGGTCATCCTCTGCTCGTCCGCAATCAGCACGATCCCAGTGTCAAACCGTCCGAACGCCGCGTTTACATCACCCTGAATCTGTCGCGCTGCGTCGGCCTATTTCAAATGTGACTTGATTATGTGTTAGAACCGTGGCTACCTACAAAGGGAATGGCAAAGTGCAAAGATAATGTGACTTACCGCGCGAAAGTAGTCCTGGTCACGGTGTCTAGGATACGTGTCCGTCGTAGCAGCGACGTGTGGCTGTGGATCACCTGGGGTGAACGTTACGCGTATGCGGGTCCGGGGCTGGTACCACCTGAGGTATGCTAGGTAATGCTCCTCAGTGTGTGCACGTATCTCCTCGATGACATTCTCCGTCGCCAACAACCAGTCCTCCACGTACTGCTGCAGTCGGGGATACCACTGAGCGCCAGCTGCCTGTCCCCTACGATTATACCTATTTGCAGAGAGTGCATTAGAGTACATTAAAGAGTGGTACTACTAAACAAAGATGGCAGTTGTACTTACCGGTGCACATCGCGCGGCACAACGACCTCTATGGGCACAGGGAAGATCTGACGTAGGCCGAACTGTCGCATCACGCGCTGCGGACAGTGGGGCTCGACGAAGATGTCGAACACCAACGACACTTTCGTCAACCAGTACGCCTGGTTGCGCGTGCAAAGAGTACAGAGTCCGAGCGGTGCACGGGTCGCGATGGCCTGCGGACTATAGGGCTCCCAGACGACGTCGCTGGGCAGCAGGCGGTCGAACTCCATAACGAACTCGGAGTAGGCCCTCCTAACTTGGTTGTGGGCGTAACGACGCTGCAAAATAAGAAAAGATTACATGTCAGTGTTTGTACATAAGTGGTAAACATAGAATTTCACATTACGTACCTCACGGCGACACCATACCGTCCCCATAGTCGGGCGGTTCTCGGGCCACTGCCCGTACAAGCCTCCAGGGCCGCCTTCGTAGGAAGAGAGCTCAATGAGAGGACGGCCTATCTCAATCGTGTCGATTTGTTCTCCCTCATCTGCCACACCTGTTGCCTGTGTATCTTCTTCATTCCCTCCTTCATTTTCTTCCATTGTTTCGCTATCACCTCCCGCCGTACTTGGACCCTCATCATCTTGTACGGGCATTGCACCAGCGGTGTTATCTTTCTCATATATGGACACAAGTATGCCCAGTGGCCAGCCACGTTGGAATGCATTCTCCACATACCATCTCCAAGTGGCAGTGCAATCCACCGGTATCAGTTCCCAAAACAAACCTTCAACTGCACGACTGACTACTACATACAAGGTTATTGCGCTGAGCTAGGGGTCCAGTTGAAACCCTCACATCAGCCAGTTGTATACTGACCCAAAACTACTCTCAGCTGGCCTATCAATACCCTTAGCCGTTGAACTAAACTCCGACAGATCTACACCGTCTGGACCATATCTCACATTCCCTTGCCCGTGAAATAACTGAAATATCACCTTATTTGACATATCTGTTGATGAAAAATACAGTTAAACTAGGTACCAACATCCTCCTAACATCTAAAACCGTGTATTCCAGATTTTATAAGTACCATCTGTACAAAAAGTAAGTCATCTAACAGATTAACTAAAAACCTATAGATCTATATACACGTAACTAGTACATTACTACATCAATTCTTACATACAAATAGAAATTGCAAAGGAACAATGGATTTTACCTGCAGGCAAATCAGCAAACGGGCAGAGCTTCGCTGCTTTCGTTCAGCCTCGCTCTCAACTCTCTCCTTTTTTTTTTCTAATTTGAGTGAATTTTATAACATTTTTTGAGTCTGGGCGGGGGTTTTATACCTGGGGGGCTAAAAACCGCCCTCACAGAGGGCGACAAGGGGGCCGCCTGCAAAAAACCGCCCTGGAAATGGGCAGTTTTTGGGATTTTACAGGCGGCCCCCCGGGCGCCTAAAAACCGCCCTTGCAAAGGGCGGTTTTTGAGCGTATTTTGCAGGCGGCCCCCTTGCCGCCCTCTGAGTGGGCGGTTTTTGGGAGGTCGGGGAGCCGCCTGCAAAATGGCTGACGTCAGCCACGTCATCAAATCGCCCTCTGAAAGGGCGAGGTTTAAAAATCGCCCTCCCAAAGAGCGGTGGGAGTCTATTTTTGTAATTTTTTCAAACAAAAATCTACTTTTGCAAATCTTTTAATAAATAAATATAAAAATAAAAAATTTTCCTCTTTCTCCTGCGCTGCAACCTTCCCCGGCTGCCCAATTCGCTCCGCCGGCCCATGCCGCTCCCTGCTCTCCCGCAGCAGGCCTCGGCCTGTTGCCACCTGTGCGCGGCCCAGCCAGCCCCCGCGGGAGTCGTCGTCGTCGTCGTCAACCTCCAGACCGACGACAACTCCACCCGAAGCAGAAACCCTAGCGCCGCCGCACGCCCGATTCTCCTCCCTCCGCCTGTTTCTCCCCAAATTGAATGGGGGGAATTAATCTCCATTAATTCCTCTTTATGTCCTCACTAATTTTCCCATCAATCCCGCACTAATTGGCATCAATTTGCAGGTCTTTATTCTGGCCGTTTCTCCGTCCGCCAACGATGCCGGCCGAGCTCCCCATGGCTGTTCCCCTCCCCGGCGGCCTATAAAAATGGGGTCGTGTCCTCCTCCTCCATCCTTCTGCCTCCTCTCGAGCTCCCTAGCCCCTGCTCCTCTCTCCACCGAAAATCAGCGAGCTCCGGTCGCCGGATGCCGGTGTTCCGAGCGCCGTTGGTCTGCGCCACCGTCTCCATCGGCTTCACCGCGTCCCCCTCTTCCTCGGCATCTCCTTCACCGAACCCAAAGGCTGCCGGAGTCCCATCGTCCACGTCGACCCGAAGAGCGCCGCCATTTCAAGAACTCCAGTCGCCGTCGACGCCTCGCCAGAGTGCTGCTCGTCATCACCGACCCCTTCGCCAGCACCGCAGCGTCGTGCTCTACCTCGGCCTATAGGTGGCCAAACGGGCGGACTGGGTCGGCACGGACCGAGGCACGGTCCGGCACGGCCCGCTACGGCACGGCCCGTGTAGGCACGGTTCCTGTAGCGGGCCGTGCCGTGCCGGCCCGCGTGCCTCCCCCCGGCCCAGGCACGGCACGCCGGGGTCGTGGGCCGTGCCGTGCCGGCACGGCCCGTCGGCAGCCCACCGTGCCCGGGCCGGCCCGGTCCACCGATGCCTGCCGCCGCGCGTCCGGCGTCCCCGGCCTCCGCCGCCTGCCGCCGCCCTCCGCCGCCGTCTCCCTGCCTGCGCGCCGCCCCCTCCGCCGCCGCCTCCCGCGCGCGCCTCCCCGGCCTCCGTCGCCTGCCGCCGCCGCCTCCCCGCATGCGCGCCGCCCCCTCCGCCGCCTGCCGCCGCCTCGGCCTCCTCGGCTCCTCCGCCTCGTCCCGCCGCCTCGGCCTCCTCCGCCCCCTCCGCCGCCGCCCTCCGCCGCCGCCTCCCCGCCTGCGCGCCGCCCCCCGAGGCCGCCCTCCGCCGCCTCCCCGCCTGCGCCGAGTCCCGACTGAGTCACTCTCACTTAGTAAGTGAGAGTGACTTCCGAGAGAGATGAGTAAAAAAAGAAAAAAAGAGACTTAAAAAATTTTAAAAAATTAGAGGAGTGGTAAAAAAATATAAAAAAAATGTAAAAACATTATGTAAGATGAGTAAAAAAATATGAGGGTATTTTTTGATGATATTAGAGGAGGAAATTTTTATATGATTAAACAAGCAAAATAGAAGAACATATATAGTTATGCAATTTAATTTCTACATAGATATAGAGAAAAATTGCGCAATGACCTTTATTGATTTTGATATTACACAGCTGCCTCATTAAAAACTCTGTCATGTAAAAACTCAATTTTGAGAAAACCATGACAAAGAAAAAAGAGTACAGCTAAAGGTCAATACTTAAAAATAAAAAAGATTACTCTAGTTCCTTATTTTGTAGGTAAAGATTTTCAAACTGCTCAGCCAAATCTTGGTTCTCCGTGGTGTGTTGGGCATGTTCCTTAGCTAGCTCCCAGTCTTTAACCGCAAGTAGCATTTCTACCACCTCACTGCGGAGATTTCTTCTTCTCTCCTCAATAATTCTTCCGCAAAGACTGAAGGCCAATTCGGATGATACCGTAGACACAGGCACCGTGAACACATCCCGTGCTAGCTTTGAGAGCACGGGATATTGGGTCTTGTGATCATTCCACCATTGAAGAACGTTGAGATCTTCCTGGTTGATCGAGTCGCTGTCCAAGTAGGTGGACAGCTCAAGAGCTTCAAGTGAAGCGTGTGCAGGACTTGCTGCGGCCGAACTTCCACCACCGGTGCTCGAAGAAGAAGAGGAACCACCCCAAATTCGGCCCCATTGCAATTTCTTCTTACCTGGGACAGGACGGGTGGGCTCTTTGCACGCGAACTCCCTGAAACTTAATTTCATACTTTCGAAATACTTTATACAATTTTGTCTTACAATCAGAATAGTAGTTAGTGTAATCAATATTCATTGTATCCCCATAAGATTTAAAATATTTAGAACCCCCGTATTTACCCCTAGGATCAAGAATAAATGCAAAGCATACAAGTATGGAATGTTCCTCCAGTATTTAAGATATTTTTGTTTCATGTTATATACTGCAAATCCTAATAGTTGGTCAATCTTCATATTCTTTTAATAAGTGGCAATCTCAAAAATTTTATGCAAAATTAAATTAGCAGTTGGATAGTAAACACCAGACAAAGTAACAGTTGCATCATAAAATGTTTCAAGAAAGTAATAAAAAACCTTTCTACAACATGCAAGACTGTTCTGTCAGTAGCGGTTTGCCCGTCACTGGTAACAACATTCTTGGACTGCAAGAAAACAGTTAGCATATCTTTGTAAGGCAAGACATGTTTCAACATTAAATAAGTCGACGTTCCACCGATGGTCCGCATCCGTTTGGAACTTGCGTGGTTTGCTTGTCCGAAGCGATGCAGAATCGTTTGAAGGTCGCAAGTCGAGGATTAACCATTCAGCCATGTTATGGCTTCACGGATAGAATCTGAGATATACAAGTTACTCTTTTAAAACCAGATTTAACTATAAGATTAATAATATGGCAAGCACAACGTTGATGTAAAAGAAATGATTCAGCATAAACATTGAATAAAGGCTGCAAAAATTTCCATTGCTCTGGAATTTGCAGCTGCATTATCTAGAGTTACTACAAATATTTTATTTGTGATGCCAAAATCCTCACAAACTCTAGAAATTCGTTCAGCAATATTTTCTGCATTATGTGAAACATCAATTAATTTTAAAGCTATTACTCTTTTTTGTAGTTCCCATTCATCATAAACATAATGAGCAACTACACTAATATAGTCTTCCTTAGCCCTACTACTCCAAATATCAGATGTGATACTAATAGAAAATGTGCAAGTAGCAAATAATTGTTTAATATTATCCCGGCCTTGGTTGTAAACATTCACCAAGTCCTGGGTTGTAGTTTGTCTACTAATAGCTTGAAACCTAGGATTATGAGCAGTTTTAATGTAAGTCTCAAATGCAGGAGACTCACCAAAATTTAGGGGTAGATCCTGTCTAGCAATTAAACGGGTAAGGGAATCTCGTGCTACCTGAGCATCATACTCCCATGAACGTACCGTACCGTCCGGATTGAGTACCAGTTGCTACTGTCTTAGCTGGTAACCTTGCTTCTTCGCACACGCCTCAGCATGCCGCCTCAAATGCCCTGTTCCACTAGAAGATTTTCCAGAGAGTTTAGTTTTACAAATTTTACATTTCGCGTAAGTTACCCCCCTTCCATCCGCGGCGGTCTCCTTGATCTCATCAAAATGTTGCCAGGCGGAGGAAGTTCTTGATCTCTTTGAGCCGGTTGCCGTTGACAAGCTCCCGCTCGCAGTTCCGGATCCTTGTGAAGCCGCATGTATTTCCTCCGTATGTTCTTGCGGTGTAGGAGCCGACCCGGAGTTGTCTCCTTGCGACATCGACAGATAGCTCGGGTCGAAGTCGCTCAGTTGGAACGTCGGGTAGTTCGGATCCATCCTGCAATATAAATAGAGAAAATTAGTATTAAAAAAATAGTACGAACAAAGAAGAAAATTTAAGATTTTTTTATCTTGCAGGAGCACCGGAGGCTGCAGCTATTACCTATGAGAATGTGGGAAATTTTTGAATTTTAGACAAAATTTTGTCTAAAACAAAAATTTTGAGCAAAGAGAGCAAAAGAGAGGAGAATAGAGCACAAGAGGAGAGATTTGGAGGTTTGGATGAGCAAAAATGTGGCTGGGGGTTCCCCTATTTATAGGAAAAAATTTCACAATTTTTCGGATTTTTTTGATATTTTTTCGGATTTTTTTGGTCATGCAACGGCTAGATTCAAAATCTAGCCGTTTTTTCGGACCGTTGGGACACGTGTCAATTTTTGACTGGGCCAACGCGGCCGAACACTGTAGCAACGGTCATCAGCGTCGCAACGGGCAGATGTCAGTGCAACGGTCGCCTGCCTCCTCCTCCCGCACGCACCCGGCCAGGCCGGCCTCGACCTCCTCCCGGTCTCCTCTCCTCGGCTCCTCGGCAGCCCTCCGCCTCCTCCCGCCGCCTCGGCCTCCTCTCGGCCTCCTTGGCTCCTCCACCTCCTCCCGCCGCCTCGGCCTCCTCCCGGCCTCCTCGGCTCCTCCACCTCCTCCCGGCCTCCTCGGCTCCTCCGCCTCCTCCCGCCTCGCCTCCTCCTCCTCCGCCTCCTCGGCTCCTCCACCTAGGCCTCCCGCCGCCTCCTCGGCTCCTCCGCCTCCTCCTCGGCTCCTCCGCCTCCTCCCGCCGCCTCGGCCTCCCGCCGCCTCCTCCCAGCCTCCTCGGCTCCGCCGCCTCCTCCCGGCCGCCTCCTCCCGCCGCCTCCTCCCGGCTGCTACCTCGGCCTCCGCCGGCGCCCCTCCGCCGCCGCTCCTCGCCCGGCGCGCCTGCCCGCCTCGCCGCCGACGCCTGCCTCGGCCTCCGCGGCCGTAGACGCCTGCCACGGCGGGCGCTCCGCCGCCGCCCTCCGGGCGGGCCGTGCCGGCCCGTGCCCCGTGCCGTGCCCCGTGCCCCGTTCCCGCGCCCCCGTGCCCGTGCCCGTGCCCGTGCCCCGTGCCGTGCCGTGCCGTGCCGTGCCCGTGCCGGCCCGCTACAGTCCACGGGCCGTGCCGTGCCGGCCCGCCGTGCCGCACCGCCGGCCCAGGCACGGCACGGCTACTCGGGCCGTGCCGGCACGGCCCACGGCCAACCGTGCCGGGCCGGCCCGGGCACGGTTACTGTAGCACCGTGCCCGGGCCGGCCCGACGGGGCACGGCCCATTTGGACATCTATACCTCGGCCTCGCCTTCTCGTCGCCCGAAACCCGCCGGAGCTCCCTCGTCGCTGTCATCCCAAAGCAACGCTGCCGTCCTGCTCCGAGCTCGCCACTCGTCGTCGCCGTCGTCCTCTCGCCATCGCCGCATCATGGGTGAGCTTCCCCAGCCTGTGCTCGGCCTCCCAATGGTCTCCATCTCCCTCGCGGCGCCGTCTTGCCGCCGGCGAGTCAGGGCTCCCGTGCGCCGCCGGCGTCGGATGCCGCCATCCGCTGACGTGGCATGTCCGTCGGTGCCACGTCACTGCCACGTTGGCGTGCTCGCCCGTGTGTTGGCCATGCATTGTCGCAGGCATGGCACTTTTGTGGGGCCCGCTTGTTAGTGCTCTCCCAGGACTAACGCTAGGACCCACTTGTTAGTGGGACTGATAGTGGGGCCTACTTGTTAGTGTGACTAGGGGTTTTATCCCTCTCTCTCTCCCCATTGATTGACATGATAAACATCATTTTTAGTATAAAAATAATTCCAACAATTTGTAAACATCCATTTAAATTTCATATAAATTTTGGATGGTCATACGTCGGTCATACGAACTTTAAATTGATCCTTTCAAGTCTTTAAATTTTTATTAAATCATGAAGAATCCAAATATGTGCTTTTCATATACTGTTTGTGCATCTTGAATAGTATTTTAGTCTTGTTTTGCGTGTCTCGTGTAATTCCGTCGTTTCGGAGGATCCAAAAGTGCATATCAAGATATCGAAAGACCGTTTTTCTTTGAGCAAGGCAAGTCACGCTCTCCTTGAGCATACTGAGACCTAGTTTACAAAAATTATTTTAATTTAAATTATTGTATTTCGCTTTATTAAATTACCTCGTTTATAACTGTTTTATTTAGCTGTACCTATAATCCTTGTTATAGCCTTATTATTGGTATAATACTTTTTGACAACTCTAGGTAACCAAAACCAGCTAGTATTATGTTCTATATGTGATGCTTACTAGCTATTATAGGTTTATGCTTAGTCGTGCTTAATTAGAAATAACTAGATGTTCTATAATGATCTTGACTTTGGAAATAACAATGTCTTTTGAAATAACTTTTGGAATGGCCGGTTTGCTTGGATATGAATCTTCTCTATTCAAAATTTCCCAAACCTTGTTTTCGGCTGGGCTTGAGGTACATGGTTTTGTTAGTCGTACCTCGGCCATCAAAAGGACCGGTCTTCGGGCCTTAGTTGCAAAGCATTACCGTACTACCATATGTCTAATGGGTAAGGCTTAACCCGTAGCTTAGATCAGCTTTAGACAGAGAAACATGGATAGAGGCGGATGACGTCTGGTTATTGATTGACGTCTCTAGCAAATGAAGGTCACCAGGGATCTGGGGATTGTGATGCTAGGGGCATCGACCCTTTCTACCTGTCCAAGGGGTCTAGCCATAGATGGGTTGGTGTCGGTTCTTTTGTCTATGGTTGACCTAGGTGAAAGGTTATGTCACGATCTTGACTTTCCGGGTACCTTCATGGCATTGCGGATGCATGCTGATGTGCAGTCATGTATTGTGCCTTGTGGATAAAGATACATCTTTGGCTAGAATATAATCTATTTGAATAGCCGCACCCTCGGTTATGAACAAACCTAGCAATATACCTAAGTTAGATGTTTCCTCTATTAAAATAGAACCAAGGATTAATGGATTAATACTTGATGGTTTACCAGGGTGGTCTGGTTGACTTGGTTAAAACAAGTTCGCATGGGTTTACGGACTTGATAATAATTTGGAGATAGACATAGGATCGTGATTCAAAAATGCCTTGGAATACTAAAATGATTTAAAAAGCTTATTTGCTGCAAAATTAACCCTATTAAACAATTCCTCGTACCTCGTTTGCATTAAATCTGCATATCTCTCATGTGGCTTGCTGAGTATGGTGGTTGTACTCATTCTTGCTCAATCTTTCCCCCTTCAGTAAGCAAAGCTTTGAAGATGAAGTTCTTGGTGGAGTTTTGGCTTATACCCCAGTTGAGCGCCTGTGAAGATGGAGCCGTAGACCTGCTTTTACGTTGCCATTCGTTTTTCTTTTGTTGTCAGGCTCTATACGCCTTTGTAATAATGTAAATATTATCGATATAATAAAGTGGTGACTTTTGTATCAATGTTGTTTCAGTGTACCTCAGCTTTTCCTAGGACGGGGATTAATACACTAGCGATTGGGGAAAACGGTGTTTTCCCGATCATGACAAGTTAGTATCAAAGCCATCTTGACTGTAGGATGAGCCAAATAGACAAAACCTATGGACATATTTTACAAAGAAAATTATTTATGAAATTTCCTTTTTGCTTCTTCTCCCATGCTATTTGCAAAATGTTTACTTGTTTCCCCTTCTTGATTTCAACAGGCACTAGATGTATGGAGTTGCAAAGAAGCTTCAGAGGATGCTAGTGGATGCAACAGTTCGTTACAGTGGATATTGGGATGGTATGTTCAAAAAGATCAAGGATCTTGAGGCCAGAATAGAAGCATGTAAGGCAAGACGTCAATCAGAAGAAGAAGTCACTTCCCCTCCACCGAAGCGCCAAAATACCGCAGAATCCTCGAGTGAAGTGAAGGAGCCAACGTCGGAAGATTTCCCCTCCAAGCCCCAAGGAGTGATGATCTTGAATAACCTTTCCACGAAACCTAAGCTATCCAAGAGTAGTGATGTTTTCTGTTTCGTGTGATTCTTTGCTTGTAGGTGTAGGGTATGGCTTGCATCGTCCGTGATGTGTCTATACTAGATTGCTTGTTTAATCAACTTGCAGAATAAATATCACACACATCAAATTAATAAAAGATTAGATCTTTTAAGGTCTTCTCCTTAGTTCTGATCTATCCTTCCCTCTTTTTCCTCTCTTCCACCTAAAACCCTACAACAGATGGCTGACAAAGGAAAAAAGCTAGACAGTCGGAAGCTTGGATGGTGATGTCTGTAGCCCCCGAACAAGTGGGACAACCGCTGCAAAAGATACCGCGCAGACTGAACATGTAATCAACCAGAATGTGCTGCTCACTACACCACTACCGCAAGTATGACAACAATATCAAAATCGAGGTCCAAGCCAAATGGTTTCAGTGCAAGCACCCATGGTCCAAGTTATAGTACCATCGTTTCATCAAGGGACATGTGCAGCTAAGCCACCGTCAGACACAAAGGAAGCAAGGTCAGTATGCAATGATTGTGATAAACAGGGACATTATGCAAGAAACTACCCTGAGAAGGCATATACAAGGACTAAAGACATTCCACATGGTATCAAAGAAACAGAAAACACAGAATTGTACTAATGCTGGGAAACCCTGAGTATGGCAGAACAAGGTGAAGAGAAGAAAAGCACCAATAGTAATTCAAAAAGATTTCACGGATTGAGATTTCACTATCACAGAGTTCTCTCCAAGGTCAGGTTTGCTATAACTAAGCGTTTGAGAGGACGGACTTACCGTGCAGGACGTCAGTTAATAGAATATCTCAACTTTTCATGGCTCCATACTGTTCAGCGATAGTGAGCTTTCAGACCAGCTAACCTCTGATGACGACTCTGATGAGAAAGATGAAGATACTCTTAAGGAACTTAAGGTATACAAAGCATGCACCCATTGCGGAGAAATTGGACATGTTGCTAGCTTGTGTGCCGTTCTCTACCCTCACTGTGAAGAAGATCATCCACCAGGCGAATGTCGTACAAGAAGGATCACATGTTTTCTATGTGAAGGAACGAATCATGTGCCAAAAGATTGCCAAAACAGCGAGATGCTAACCAAGGCTACGGAGATTCAATGGAAGACTTTCCAACTCCGTCGTGAACTCATGGCTACCAGCAACCGAATCACCACTGATGTTCAGCATAATCAAACTCTAGAGGTGGTAAAGCATGGCAACACAGCCCACAACAATGACCAAGGTTCCCGACAAGCTCCAACTTCAAATCCAAGTGGTCAGATCCGGAAGAATACACCCCGAGTTCAACCAGACATCACACGTTATCATTGTCATGACACTGGACACTTTGCCAACAGGTGCCCAAAATGGAAGCATCAGTTTGTCAACAACCCTTTGAAGCCAAAGCATTTCCCACGATGAATCATCATCGATGCCACCAGTAACAGTCCAGTTGCTCGACTCGCAGCAACCATAGTATCGACAGAACATGGTCAAAAGGATACAGCAAGCCAAGGCAATAGTAGTCCATCCCAATTTTAAGCACTCACTAGGCGGCTGGATGTCAACAGCAGCTTATCATCTCGCAGTGTTCTAATCCAAATGCAAGACAATCAACTGCAGAAAGAAGAAGCTAGGGAAAGAAAATGCTGAAGGGACGAAGAACATTTCTCCAGGAGATATTCACAGCTGAAGTGTTACCCGCAACATCATTCTAGCCATAAGGAACCAAAAGGGATATGACTATCACATCATGGTCATAAAAGCAAATGCAGAGTATGTTGGGTCCTAAGCTAATCCGAAGGCACAGAAGAACTAATGTATGTTTGTTCAAGTGTTTTCCTTTGTGTACAGCGGTTATCTCCAATTATGTAATAAGAGAAAAGAAAATAAAGAATGGATTTGGAAGTTATATGTGTTTTATTTTGAGAATTTCAAAGTTGAACGGTCTGTAAAATTGTTACTAACAAAAGAAACCTAGAGTTTCTTTCGTGGTGAATTATATTACTCAATGGACTTAACGACCAAGTTGTTAGTTGAGAAGAGAACCAATTTGAAAAGTGGATTCAACATTGGTGATGGATCATCTGATGAATATCACAGAGACACTTATCTTAAAGGCCATATTAATGGTAATTTAAGCCTGTCAAGTACAGCGTATGTTTTGGAAGAGACATTGTTGAAAGAATAGCATGAAATCTTAATCCAGAAGTTTCACTTGAGATAATCATTGGCAATAGCACCCTAGTGGTGTTTGCACGAATTGAAAAAGGTCAACCTTTTCTTACAGCAGCCGATACAACTTTTAACAAACCACTTCAAAGTATCTTTGAAGACAATAGATGAATTGCCCAACGTTATAGAGTGAGTCTAGGGAATACAGGCAGCGTACATGAAAAGAGGTAGGCAGAAAAGTGATTGATAAAGGTTATCTTGGAAAGGGATCATCTTTCGGAAAGAAGGTTTGCCCCAAGCTGGTATGGAAAATAACCAAGGTTCAGAACACGGATGAATTCACATGGAAGGAGTTTCCTCAAGGTTTGGAACGAGGCAGCTGCAAGTGTATAATCTTTTTATCTAGAACGTTCAGAAGAAGGTGCCAGAAGTCTCAAATGGAACCCTGGGCTAGAGGAAGTAAAGCTGGACAAGTTGACAAGATGGTATTCACGGACAAGTTGGTACTTGAATTCAGAACATTTTCCCATCCAGTCAACCAAGAAAATTTTTGACAAGAAAAGTGGTAGGAGCCAATCAAAGGTAATGTTGTGAGAATACAATCTCAGTTGCAGGAACAACACACTTTTGGGAAGGAATGTGATAATACTCACCCAGAACCAGTCATGATGTGTAAAGTAGAAAAAGTATACCGAGAAGGAAGACAACCATGGTAAGGAGTAATTTTAGGAAGACCAGAGTTAAAAATTCTTGAGTCAAGGTAGAAAATTGAGGCAGATAACCAACACATTTGGGGTGCAAAACGGAAACTCAGAAAATTATTCAGATATCGAATGCGTAAAGAGAAGATCTTCAGACATTTACAGCCTATCGGGAAGTTTGAGAGCATGAACCCTATAACTTCAGAATGTATCCTACCTAGTGGATAAACAAGAATTATCAAGAGGCACGTTGGCTAAATCTGCATAACCAGACACATTATGAGTTCGAATCAGAGTATAGTTCTACCCCGACATTTGGCAGAAGCTGCATAACATAATGACACTTACCCCAAAGATGACCATACCACGAGCCTCTCTTGACGAATCATGAGTTAATAGGGAAAATCACAACAAAAGGTTGGAAGTACGAAAAGAAGTCCGATGAAAGAACATGCTCGGAAATAACGGAGGATAACGCCGGAAAGTGGAACATGAGCTGTCTGTGAAAGTGTCTCTATTTGAAGATTGGTTTTGTCAGTGCTCCAAGAGTGTTAATTCAAAGCCATTCCCATGGATGGCAAGTGCGAAATACCCATTTGTTTTCGCCATCCAACAAACGAAGCATCAGGGTTAAACGGGTAAAGTTTCATAAAACAAATGCAAGCCAACCGTGCAAGCTCTTAAGGTTCTTCTTACGGTACCCATTCCAGCTAGAAGAAACTGTTGTTTCTCCCTATGAAAGGCAGAAGTTTGGAGGAACAGAGTTTTTTGTCTATCTTATCACACTATCTACTTTTTAGTAGTGTATGCAATAACCCCAATATGGAAACGATGATATCTAGAAAAGTAAATACCACACCAGCGAAAGGAGCCCGACGCCGAGCGAAATTTGCATTGTTTCAGGCTACAAAGGAGTCTATTATTAATGGTCCCGCCGCCAGTCGCGCGTTAAAGAGGGCTTGTGCCAGTAAATATGAAAATATCATAAGAAGGGTCCTCTGAATCCCGAGACAATACCCTCCAAGTCTGATCCGCAACTCAGATAAAAGCCAAAACAGGACAGATAAAAGTCCGAGATATCAAGTCAAATTTTGACAACTATACCACGAGAAGGTCGACCAAAATCAAGGCTCCGAGAGGGAAACCTAAGGAGTAAACAGGAATCTAAAGGTCAGAATGTTTTAGCTTGTCACAACATTCTGATGGAAGTGGAAGTTGCATCTTAAGTTTGAGAAGGATGAAGTGAAGACCAACCATATCTTACCTTCTTGCTAAGCCCTTCCGAATCTTGGGGGCAAGATTCGGGGGTGGATTTGTCACGTCCTAATAAATTCATCTCTGTTAAAATTCATTTGGAAAATAGAATAATAGAATTTTATTTAAAGCCAAAGAAAAAATCTCAAACAATTCAAAATACATCCAAGAAAACAAATTCGACTGTACTGTTGCCCAAAGAGTATTTTCTTTCCACTATCTCCATGCTCTCTAAACATCGTTTAGAATTCCAAATCAATTTTTACTTTAATCTTATCAGAGCACTTTAACTCAATATATTTATCCCAAATAACAATTTTGTGTTTCAGATGCTTTTATAAAAAAGTCCAAAATATTAACAAGTTAAAGACATCTTTTTCTCTTGGCCCATATGCCTCCTCGCCGCTCCACGACTCCCAGCCAGGCCCGCTCGGCCTTGTACTCCTGCTCCATCATTTTCCTTGAAGATTTTTACTGTTAAACTCTAATTTACACTTTTTTTCCAGTGGTAATTTACAAACCTAATTTGATTTGGTCAATTGCAGAAGACTATCTAGCCTCCCTCTGCCGCCGTGAAAGCCACGGCGGTATTTCTAAAAAAACCGCCGTGGGCCACAGTTAATTCATAAAAACGCCCAATAGCGGCGCCGGCGAATGGGTTTATGCCTTTTCAAACGCGCTCAGGCTTACAGGACGGCTAAATGAGCGGCTAACTTCAAAATCCATCAACGCACCGCCGTTATAATCTCCTTAAGTGCCTTGGGGGCCACGTGGGCGCTTGCCGCCTGGGGGACGCGCGAATGCGCCGCCGCCGGTCCCCCAGGGCCCAACATCCAAGTTTATAGGCCAATCGCCAGCCCTATGGGGACGGTGGTTTTTTAATTTAAGCCCTTTATCCTAACGTATAGTGAAATATGAGTCCATTCACGCCACTCGCCGAGCGCGTCATTTCTTCCTTCCGCCTCCTCAAAACGCGTTCGTCCAATAGGAGCTGAGGGAAAAGCGCGCGCGAGCGGTCAGGAGAACAAGAGAGCCTCATACAGAGTCGGCGAAGCCCTCGACAGATTTTATAGCGAACTCCATGTAGGTCTTTTTGCTCAGTCTCCTATGCAACTGTAGTCAACCGTATATAGGATAAGCTACTTAACCGAAGTACTATCACCTGAATAGAATCTCCGTTTAGATATAGCCATATCTGACATAGTCATGTAAAATATTAGATCGGTATAGGAACCTATACTTCTACTCCCTCAATCCCTCTATGCTTAGTGTAAAATTTTTATTGACGAATGTCTCTGACAATGAGAAAGAAACCACAATCCTTAAGCTTGTAGGCATAGTAGGCTAACTCGTATGATTCCATTATTTCAGTAATTAGTAAAGTTACTATTGTCTCCGCGCCTGACCATCGTTGTTAACTCTTATTAGTGTAATACAATGATTAATTATCACCAGCTATAGAGGCCTTGATTATTTAATGCTCGCTGGTAAGTCTATGAATAAAATACAACTCTAGACCATAGACGGTAGAATGCCGCTTATGCGTACGCGATACAGCAAATAATAGTGGCGCGTTATGAGGAAAAAACGAATTTAATGAATTAGTACAGATAATTAAATCTTTTCTGTACCCAGAATGGCAATAGAGTCTAATCTCAGCGAGTATCACCACGGTTATAGAAATTCAGCAAAAGCGATATAGATATAGATGGAATAGTACTTGATTATATCAGCGAGTTCATCAGTGCAAAGGGATGATTAAGGTCCCACTAAAATGAATAGAATAAATCGGTTAGGCAGTCATAAGAGTGACATACCAGAGTAGCTCCAGTCTTGGTGAGAGAATGTGTCTCTCCTGACAGGTGTCTACCTATTGATGGAGTTATAACAGAAGGGGGAGCCAGTGTCGGTGCTAGATCCTCAAGTAAAGCGCAGATTACGTAGTACCATTGTGTTACTGTGACTAGCGATTTACTGTCGTGCGAATGCGTATACCATCGACGAGTGGCGGAATAGAGAATGCGGCAGTAGATTCTGAGACGAGCCTTGTGATTGGGTAATGTGTTTTGTGGAGAGTGCACTGCATGAGGTATGGGCCGGCAGAGCTCGATCAATCCTAAGTGAGGTGAGTGAGCATGACACCGTGGTCAGCAATTGATCTTAGCTGTGCCTGAAGTATAAGTCCTAACAGCGAGCATCTTGCGCGATGAAACAGGGAACCAAACATTAAATGAAAGCGCAGAAAGTCTGAGCGTCGGTTGCCGAGGAGAAGGGGGTCCCGAGGGAGACAGTCGGCATCGTGGGGCATTTGCCATGAAAGGAAAGAAGCACCAGCCGTCTTAGGTACAGGTGAAGAGGACCACTGCATAGCCCGTACAGAGAACTCGGGTAGAGCATACGTGGTGAGGAAGGTGACTGACTTCTTTCGGAGGACTCGATGGTCGAAAACCCGCAGGAATGGGAGCTAACGTAGGAACTTCTCCGAGTACCTGAGTCCACCTCACCATGGCTCTATTCTAGCGACCCAAGACTACTCCCAGAGCCTGAGGCGACCATGATTCATCCTTCAATATCAAATGTATTTATAGTAAAAGTGTGGTGGACTCAACCACAGTTATACAACATCTGCGTATTGGGCGGTGCTGTCCTGTTATACCCTGGTGTGGGGCACAAGAGCTGTATTCGAAGGAGGTTTTTACTCTGGCACAGAGGCGCCTCTGCCAAGAGTAAAACTTATCGAACCTTTACGTTGCCTCACGTTTGGTGTGGTTTTTAGACGTAGCTTGTTACCTATCTAAGCCCACAAGACACAACCCCACTAAACACTATGTTGACACTTGAGCACCTAATACCGCCACATGTTATAGATGAGTGGGTACCTCGAAAAGGATGTGTGTGAAGATTATCATGTAACTCGCACAATAGGAGAGCCTTCCACCGAACCTCCGATCTCGGTAGGGGTGATCAAGTGCTGTCCTCGCGAGATGGCCGACCACCAGAAGCATGGTCTATTGTCACTAACCACGTGTGACTTATATCAGGCCCAAAAACATTGCCCTTGTGCCTCTATTGAAACTCGCACACTTCAAACTCCTACTATCCCATTCTAGCTTTGGTAGCACGAGTATGCTCACAAACAAGTAATCCGCGAACCGTCCTTAACTATCACGAGCACTGAGCACTATTTCACAACCCGAGTGCTCGCAAACCCACCATGTTATCTATATTTTAGGTGACCATGAAACAGCTTGCACGATTACAGTCGTACAGTCGAACCATTATTTCATGTGAGACAATAGCAATTGTCAAGCCTTTTAGGATAGCCCATTAATATTCTACAGTTTGCTAAGCCAGGGCTAAGCAGGGTGAGTTATTCTAGCTAACCAATAAATAAAGCTAGCTAGTCACATTTGTCCCATAGGTACAATGCCAAGTAATAAGTCGAAGAGGCCATAACCAAAAATTGGTTTCCATTCGATGACATTCCAAAATATATGCAGAGTTGAAAGAAGTATAGCTAAACATAGGTACAATATCTCAAAGGATTAGGAATCCGTGTACTTGCCTTGCTGCTCCTGCACAGGCCTCGAAACTCTCCTCGAGAACTATGGGCTCTTCCTGAACGTCGGCGGCTAAGGCAATAAACAAAAATAAGAAATAACGTTTACATCAACACTTCTATTGAACAGTATAATATTATATAATTTTTTAATGGGTAGATCTTGGATTTTTAAAGAATTTTGCAAGTTGATCACCCCAAACGGAGTTCGGATGAAATTAGTTTATGAATTTTAGTAAGTTTTAAACCATTTTAAAAGCTTTTAAAGGCCAATTAAACCGATTTATGCGTTATTAATGAATTAATTTAATTCAGGAAAATGTTTTATGATGTCATGAGAGAGAGAGAGAGCTCTCGGCTGACCAGTGGGGCCCACTGGCAGCGAGAGGGAGGAGTTCTGGTCCACGGTGGACTGGGTCCACCGAGGTCCACGGATCCATCTGACGGCTAGGATAATATGCGATTAGATCGAAGGGCTAAGGTTTAGCAAACTTTGATCGGACGGCTGAGGTTTGATCTAACGGATCTAAGGCTGGGATTCGACTGAGAGATCGAATGGCCGAAAGAAACAGATCGGGCGATAGATTGGCCCGGATTTAAGATTTGAGCGGGATCTAAGCTGGTGCCTACGCGGTAGCCACGTCGACGCTAGCGTCGGGCATTGGCGCGACGGCGGCGGCACGGGACCCTATGGTCGCCGGCGATCGGCGGCATGGTGGCGCGCGGCGAGGACGGGAATAGGTAAGAGAAGATCGGCGGGTGATGCTTACCAAGGGCAGAATGGCGAGGATTGGCGATGATAGAGGCCGGCGGCGAGCTTCTAGCGGCGGCGGTCTTCGGGTTCCCAACGGCGACGGGGCTCCGGCGATCTCTAGCGGTCTAGGGGCGGCGACCTAGCTTCCGTGGGCTACGACGAAGCTAAACGACACAGCGGCGGTCTTCAACGGCGACCGAAACGGCGGCGACATGCAACTGGGGCTCAGCGGTGGCGGCGGCAGAGCAAGCTCGGGACGCGGGGAGGCGGCTAGGGCTAGCTAGGGCTCAATCTAGTGCACAGGAAAGCTCCTAGGGGTCTTGGGCTTGCTATAAAAGACGGAAAGGGGCGGAGTCTGGCTCAGATTCGGCGATATATGCGGCGGCGATGGATTAGGGATAAGGGTGTGAGTCGGGAAGCTTTGGGTCTCCTCAACCGACGGCGATAGGGCTCCGGTTTCTTGGGATAAGGTAGTCAGGCGAAGGACCGGGGCTCCGTTTCCTCTCAACCATTTGATCCGAGGCCAACCAACGCGAGCGGATTCCACGGGATTGCGACGGCGGCGCTCGGCGGATAAAACCAGGACTTTTCCCCGGCGAGAGGTTGACAACGATCTGACAGATGGGGCCCACCTGTCGGCGAGGCGAGCGACGCGGCGGCCGCAAGCCGTGGGCCGAGCACGCGCGCGGAGAGAGGTTAAGTGCACAGTAACAGGCCGAAAGTGGCCTAAGTGCATAGGGAGGGGGTTTTTAATTCTTTTTCTTTTATTTTAATGCTGTGAGCACTATTTAATTCACCAAAAATACTTCCCTTAATCAAATAAATCCTAGAAAATTCCAGGAAATAGATAATTAAGCAAAGAATTTTATAAAATTATTTCCAAGCCCATTTTGCTATAGATTTTTCTCTGATTTTATTATTTACACTCCTTGTAGCTTTAATTTATTTTCTAAAATTACTTTTTCACATTTATTTTTATACGGGGATAAATTCAGGGTGTTACATCTGGTTGACTTGGTTTAAGGCAGGTTCGCATGGTTTTGTGGCCTTGATAATAATTTGGAGATAGACTTAGGATCGTGATTCAAAAATGCCTTGGAATACTAAAATGATTTGAAAGGCATGTTTTTGCAAAATTAACCCTATTAAACAATTCCTTGTACCCCCTTTGCATTAAATCTACATATCTCTGGTGTGGCTTGCTGAGTACGGTGGTTCTACTCATTCTTGCTCAATCTTTCCGCCATGAGTAAGCAAAGCTTTGAAGATGAAGTTCTTGGTGGAGTTTTGCTTTATACCCCAGTTGAGCGCCTGTGAAGATGGAGTCGTAGACCCGCTTTTTCGTTGCTATTCGTTTTTCTTTTGTTGTCAGGCTCTATATCGCCTTTGTAATAATGTAAATATTATTATCATGATATCAATAAAATGGTGACTTTTGTATCAATGTTTGTTTCGGTGTACCCGGTTTTTCTCCTTCCTAGGATGGGGATTAATACACTAGCGATTGGGGAAAACGGTGTTTTCCCTGGTCATGGCAATATGTGGAATGGAAGTCATCACATAACCTTTCACCTAGGTCAACTGTAGACAAAAGAACCAACACCGACCCCCATCTATGGCCAGAACCCTGGGCTGGTAAACATGGTCCATGCCCTCGGCATCTCGACCCCGGGTACCCCCGTGACCTTCATTTGCCAAAAGACGTCAGTCAACCAACTAGACGTCATCCGTCCCTATCCTTGTTCTTTGTCTAAACTGATCTAAGCTAACAGGTTAAGCCTTACCCATTAGACATGTTGTTATTAGTTATGGCTGTTGCAACTTTTTAGGCTTGAAGACCGTCCTTATCTACGAGGTACGACTAACAAAACCATGTACCTCAAGCCTTGCCAAAATAAGGTTTGGAGAATTTTTGAATAGAGAAGATTCATGTCCAGGCAAACCATCCATCTCCCATAGTTATTCCAAAGACATTGTTATTCCCAAGGTCTAGATCATTGCAAAACAACTAAGTTTTTAATTAAGGATGGCAAAGCATAAATCTAAAACAGCTAGTAAGCATCACATAAAGAACACAATACTAGCTGGTTTTGGTTACCTAGGGTTGTCAAAAAATATTATACCAATAATAACTATAACAAGGAATATAGGTACGGCTAAGTAAAACAGTTATATCGCGGGGATTAATAAGCAAATTGCAATAAATTTAAATCAAAATAATTTTCTAAGCTGGGTTTCAATATGCTCAAGGGGAGCGTACTCTGCCTTGCTCAAAGAAAACCAACGGGCCCTTCCGACATCTTGATCTACACTTCTGGATCCTCCGAGACGACGGAACTACATGAGACATGAAAAATGAGGCTAAAACACTATTCAAGATGCAGAAATAGTACATGAAAAGAACATATTTGGATTCTTCATGATTTAACAAAAATTTAGTGACCTTGAACGGGTCCATTGGAGTTCATATGACCGAGTTATGGCCATCAAAAGTTTAAATGCAATTTAAATGGAAATTTACAATTTTGTGGAATTATTTTTATATTATAAAATCATGTTTATGAACGTCCAGCCCCTGGGAGAGAGGAAGAGCTGAGTCATTGACATGCGGGACTCGCATGTCAGCCACTGGTCCACTGTGAACCGAGTGCACCGACACGGTCCATGGGGTTAAGGAAGTGGACCCCACATATCGGTCAACAGAGGACACCGACAGGCATGCCCCACTAGTTGCTACGCAAGCCGCGCACGCAGGCAGCCACACGGCTACCATGTGGGCACACCATGCCGGCAGGGCGCACAGCTGGCACTGGCGACAAGGGACCCGAAGGTCATCGGCGCGTGGCAGCACGGCGAAGGGCGGCGATGGCTCGGAGAGACAGAGCACGGGCTGGCAATCCTCACCACGATGCAGAGACGGTGAAAGAACGATGGCAATGACAACAGCGAGCACATGGCGGCGATGGGGCTCCGGGGCGGCGGTGTCAGGTCGACGACGGCGAGGTGGCTAGCGGGCTTTGGGTGACGGGAAGGCTAGAGGAGTTGACGACGCGTCCAGGCGATGCTCCAACTAGGAGGTAGGTGTGGCCGAAGTCCGACGACGGCTGTAGAACTTCGAGTTGACGTCGAGGATAGCACACCGGTGGTCATTTGGCTTGGAGAAGGCACAACCGGATCGTGCTTGCCGTCGCAAAGCCTAAGAGGAAGATGGCGAGACCGGGCGGCACTCCAGCACAGAGGAAGGGGCTGCCGGAGTTCCCCCTGTACGGCGGAGAGAGGAAGACGTGCGGAGAGACGGAAAGGGTCTCGGGAGCTCACGAGGGGGTAGGAAATTGAGAGGGGAGGACGATGGGGTCCTTTTATAGGCCACCGGGGAGAGAGGAGGTGGAGGGGCTGGCTGCCATTCATGGTTGATTGAAGGCTCATGAACACCACAATTGATGGGGCATTTGTGAGGGAAAATGAAGGGGGATAAATGGGGATTAAAACCCCTAAATCAATTGATATTTAGTGGCTGAATTGAGGTGAATTAGTGAGCGAAATTGGCTGTGATTTTCATGGGGAATGAGAGAGGAGCAGCCGGCTGGAGGTAGGAGAATACCCTAACGAGTGGGCCCCACTCGTCAGCGGTAGGAGGTGTGCGACTGCAGCTGGGCCGGGACAGGCTGGACGGGGAAGGGGGAACTTGGCCCGAGAGGGAGAAAAGAGAGGAGGGCCAAGAGAAAGAGAGAGGAGATGGGCTAGACCTGGTCCGTGAGGAAAGGCGATTAATTTTAGTTTTCTTTTTATAAAGACACTGATAACTATTATTGTTGCTTAAAAATTAATTATTTTGCTCTGTAAATTAAAGTAAAACTTGAGGGAACAATTTAGAGCATGGAGAATTTAAGAAAAATACTCTGGGCAACAGTCGAATTTTTCTTGGACGTATTTTATTGTTAGAGATTTTCCTTCGGCTTTTAATAAAATTCTATTATTCCATTTACCCAATGAATTTTAACTGAGATGAATTTATTAGGACATGACAAATCCACCCGCCTTTCAGGAATCTCGCCCCCGAGATTCGGAAGGGCTAGGAAGAAGGTAGGTATGGTTGGTCTTCACTTCATCTTCTTACTTCTCTGGCAGCTTCCACTTCCATCGGACAGATGTGACCACCCGGCTCAAACATTCTAAACTCAGATCCCTGTTTACTCTTAGGTTTCTTTAGCACTTGAGTTGTCTTCTTGTGGTAGTCCAAAATCTGAGTATCTCCTTTATCTGTCCCTGTTTGGCTTTTATCTGAGTTGCGATCATTTGGAGGTACTGTCACAATTCAGACCCTTCTTATATTCCATATTACTGGCACAAGCCTCTTTAACCGTTAACAATACTTTCTTTGTAGCTCGACACTGATGCGAATTTTCCTCTTGGCCGTGTGTTTACTTTCCTAGATACCATCCTTTCCAGGTTGGGGTTATTGCACTCTACTGGGCAGATCGGTGCTGTAGCCAAAACTCTATCCCCAAAGCTCATGCTTCTCAAAGGAGAAACCATTTCTTCTAGCTGGGATTGTTAATGTAGAAATTTCTGTGGGGATTCTTCGTGATCGGCTTGTATTTGTTATGAAACTTCACCCGTTAACCCTGAGGCTTCATTCTTGGATACAAACAAACATGTAATTGCACTTGGCCATCCATGGAATGCTTTGAATTAACACTCTTGAAGCACTGAAAAACCATCTTCGAATAGACACACTCATGTCCCACTTTCCGGCTATCATCTGTTGTTCCGAACATGCTTCCTCCATCTGACTTCTTTTGTACTTCCAACTTTGTTGTGATTTTCCCTCTTCAATCCATTCGTCAGAATAGCTTGTTGTACAGTCATTTATGTAAAAACCTTTCTGTCATGTAGCTTCTAGTGAAACGTCAAAGATATGACCAAATCCCTAATTTGAACTCATAATGTGACTGGTTATGCAGATTTAGCCAACATGCCTCATGATAATTCTTGTTTATCCACTAGGTAGGATACATTCCAAAGTTATAGGGTTTCTCATGTCACCAAACTTCCTGATAGGTTATAAAGGTCTAAAGATCTTCTCTTTATGCATTCGATGTTTGAATACTTCCTGAGTCTCTACTTTCCACTTCAAGGTTCTGGTTATCTGCCCCACTGTCTATCTTGACTCAAGAATTTTTAACTCTGATCTTCCTAAAATTGCTTCTTACCAGGGCTACCTTTCTTCCCGGTATACTTTTTCTGCTTTACACATCATTACTGACGTTGGTTTGTCTATTGTCACAATCCTTCCCAAAAGTGTGTTGTTCCTGCAACTGAGTTTGTATTTGTCACACCTCAATCTGGCACCGCCGTACAACGGTACCAAATAGGACGTGCCGCAGGATTGCAGCGTGAACTGCCTTCCCGCGGAACCGCGATACAGATACCAGTCCTAGGACACAGCGCTAGTATCCACGGCAATCAGACGCGCATCGTTGCAGTACCTTAATTAAATAATAATTAAATAGACTTATACCTTAACTTACGTTGCAGCTTCGGAGCAAGCCGGAGACAACAACGAACAACACAGAGGCAGCGGCAGTAGCAGAACAGTGGACTAGTCCCAACACACAGGCAACGGCTGGGAACCAGGACGAAACCCTAATCTTCACTTCACTGCAACTCCAGCTTTAGCTCCCGACGGAGAACTATATATATATATATATATATAGAGAGAGAGAGAGAGAGCAAGGGTGAGTACTTACGTACTCAGCAAGCCAGGGGAACTTAGGTGGTTTTTGCAGGCTTCAAAGAGAGGCTGGCTGTTTTATAAATCTGTTTTATTGAAATCTTGTAAACTTGGTAGTGTGTGCTTCTCAACAATTAGGATGAGATGAGTCTCATCCGATCGGAGTGAAAGATGCATCAATCTTTATTTCTCCAGTTTTCGCAATCAAGATTTCACATCAAACGGCTTCCCGAGCCAAAGCATTTTTCCCGGACTTCCCGAGTCCTGCTGTCCACGACAGCTGAGCCATTTCATCGGACCTCTAGCGTCCTTAATGGCACCTCCTTCTCACAGTTCTCGAAACCACACACACTTTTGCAAACAAGGTAAAATAAAACTACGCTAAGGAATCACCTAACATCCGTCCATGACCATGGGCACGGTTGTTCAAACAGTTTAGACCTCTGTAGAGGGGGTACACTTTACACATGACGTGACTCACTCTAGCCACCAGCTCACACGGAGCAGGCACGATCGGTGGTCTAGAGGTTTTCGCGACAAGGCATTTCCCTAGCCCTCTCAGGTTACCCCATGCCAACTAGAGGGGTCCTCGAGACCAATCACAGGGTAGGTCCATGACCATGCTGTACCAGGAACCCAGGAGGCAACCCCGACGCCCTCCCGCACGATTCACAGTCCAATGGCACGCAAGGCGTCCCTGAGAGTCTAGTTACTCTGCCAGGGGCTTCCCAATTCACCCATGTGGTTGTACTGTCATATGCTCGGATGTAATTCTGAAGGAATCGGTCCTTAAAGCAACCACACAGGCATCACCCACACCAGATTGGCCTTGTGTCGTGAATCTCCATTTTGAAACTCATTTTTGTTTCGCAAGGCACCGACCCAGGTGTCGGGTTTTTCAAATGTTTCATAAAACCAAGTTTTACCCAAGAGATTTCCAAATTTTTAAGTTTAAAGCAGTGACCGTCAGTACTCGTACAATAGTGCACAAATACCGAGGCGCGGCAGTAGTGGTTACAAGGGAACAGAGTACTACAATCATCAAGGGAGGATATAAATGTAGCAAGATTGGGTAGGTCACCCGGTCTGACTTGTAGATGAGTCCGAATGACTTAGTGCACGCATATCGATGCAGGATTTCGCAAATAAAATAATTAAATTTCAATTATATGCTCGATTAATCAAAGGTGACTTGGCTTGCTCTAGGTCTTCACGGGTCGTCGAGAAATCGTCGTGAAATCCGCTCCAAAACTCTATTTTCCGGCGACCGTTACTATGCACAAACACACAAAAATCAACACAAAGACCAGTAAAAAGATCATATTTAGTGCTAATAATAGTGCCATTAAATAGATCTTAATTTTAGAAAATTACTAGAGTTGGAACGGAATCAATCGGATCAACGGGTTAAAAGATATGAGTTTTCGAAGATTAATCAAATTTTTGGATCACTGGAAAATAGAATTATTAAATTTTCCAAGGGAATATGCCAGGGAATCTTTCGGCCAGACACTGACAGCTGGGGCCCAGCTGTCGGCGGTTCGGAGCTCATGGCTATGGTTCACCGTGGACCGAGGCACCCAGTCCCACACGACAGTGGCTAGGTTCACAGGAGTCTGGCGCATGCACGGGGAAATGGCATGGCCAAGCTGGTGTCCGCCTAGACCGCCGCGTGGTCGTCTTCTTCGGGCAGTCACTGGGCGTGAGAGGGATGCACGATCGGATGGTCTACGGCGGCGTGAGACAAAAACAGTGAACGACGGCGAGCGGGGACAATCAGCGATGTCGGCGGAAGGAGGGAACTGAGATGAATCGTCTGAGCGGCTCGGATCTAGACAAGGACGAGCGACAATGGTCGACGGCGAGGGACGGGGAGCGGTGGAGAGAGAGGGGAGCAGTGTTTCGGCATCCATGGTGGCACGACTGGATGCGGTCTCCTATGGCAACACCAACGGGGCAAGAGGAAAGGCTGATGGCCACGGATGGAAGAGAAGGAGGCCGGCGGCCTTGGACCTCACCGAGGGAGACCTACGGCGACACATGACAGTGGCGAGGGGGAGAACAGGGGTAGGCATCGACGACGGCTACTACAGATACGGCGGCGGTGACAGAGTTGGCGGCGCGAGGAGAAAGAAGGAAGGGCTGGCGGCCGCGGAAAAAGGGGAGAGAAACAAGGGGAGAGGGGCTGACGGCCATGGCAGCGTCGAGCGCAAGCCGAGGATATCCCGAGGGGATCTAAGAGAGGAGCGAGACGCGGGGAGCATCCAGAGGGGAGTATGATGCTAGAGTTCTCGCGGGGGCTCACCGGCGAAGAAGATTCACGGCGGTGGCGTTTGGTGCGGGGGAGACGGGGCGGAGGAGCTTGGGAAATTTGCGTTCTCGGGTCAAGCGGAGACCGGACGGGAAAGGGAACTGGAGCCGGGCAGAGTGGTGTCCTCGGCACAGGGACTCGACCCGTCGGGAGGCGCTCCGAGGCAGTCGAATGGCGGCGACGGAGGTCGGTCACGTTTCGGAAAGGTACACGGCCGGCGGTTCTCAGGACAACTGAGGCAAGAAGGGGAGACCGAGGCATTCGGAGGGGGTTTTATAGAGAATGGAGCTTGGGGCTTTGGAGGGGTTCGGGCTCCAATCATGGAGCTTACTGATTGGGGCAAGAATCGGGAGAGAAGGGCGCAGTGGCGAAAGTTTCCTCAGGGCGGCGAATTCAAATGGGCAGCCGGGATGCAGGGGTGGTAATGGCGGCGTATTGGGCGGCCAAAATTGAAACGCCTGGGCGGGAGGAGCAGCGCCGGGCTCGGTCAAGGTGGGGGCGGGGTGAGGTAGACGGCGGACAGGGCGGGGCCACGATGACATGCGCAGGCGGCAGCCCTTTTGACCGAATAGGGCGTGGCGTGAGAGAGACGAAAAAGGGGGAAAAAGTGGCGGAAGACGGGGCGGCACGGCACGGCTGTGGTCATCCTCCGATTGGAGCCTTGCGGCGTGTCACGGCGGGATTGAGCGAGGGCGAGGTGATGCGAGGCGACCACAGCGGCATTTCTCCGAACGGGAAACAGGCGAGGCCGGGGGAAAGACGGACGGCGTCCGAGGAAGAAGAACAGTGTTCGGGGGAAATCGACGGCGGCGCACGCACCAGGGACACGTGGCACGAATCCACGCGGTGGTGGGCGCGTGCGTCCGGTAAGGAGATCTGATGGCAAGCGCGGCTCGGGAGGCACGTGGCAGAGATCGGCTGGTGCGAGTTACGAAGTGGAGGATAAGGAAGATCCGACGGCAGGCAGGCGGTCCGACGTGCATGTGTCGAGCATCGGATGGTGCGCGCCACCACAGAGCTGAGACGAACTGGGCCGGGATTGAGGGAATGCGGCCAGGAAGGAATAGTGTTCTTTGTCATTTTTCTAGGGATTTATTTGAAGGGAATTTGAAGGACTTTCAAAGGGATTTTGAATTTCAAATTCATTTTTAAACCTAGGAAAAATCTGAGGAAATTCCAGGAGGGTCCAAGGTGACATTTTGTCAGTATTTTGGGATTAATCTTCTTCCGAGAATTTTTGTGGGGGATCCAAAGGGAGAGAGTTCAAGGAGGGAAGATGGAAATTCAAATTTCAATATTAAATTTGAATTTTGGGGAAAAGCTCTAGGAAACTTTGATGAGTTTTCTTGGAACTTGGATGGAGGCGAGACGTATTTGGGTGGATACATATATATATACACACACACACATATATATATGGGTATGTTTATGGAGGGTTTTATGTATATATATATATAGAGAGAGAGAGGTGTTTATATATATATACATATATATACATAAATGTATATATATATACACATAATTTGGTGGAGTTGAGTAGGAAGGTTGATACAGGTAGGTATATATTCATGTACTCATATACTTACATATATATGTGGATGCTCATTTATATATATATATATATATATACATATTGGGTAGATCATCGGGTAGGGGTGGATTTCAGGAGAGAGAGAAAACCAAGTAATATATGGGAAGATTCAACGGGGGTGTTTTAGGGTTTTGACATCGGATCTTTGGAACGGAAATCGAAGTGGAGATTTTTGGAACAAGGGTTCGGATCCCGAAGCGGGGTTTATAGAGGGGAAGATAGAAAACTTGCCGTTGGGGTTTTTGGAGCAGAGTTTGATGATGGCGAGTCGAGATTGAAGATTATTTTAGATCGGAGGATTTTTGAGAGGATGAAAGGTCGAGATCAAGGACAGGATTTTAAATCGAGATCCAGGCACGACATACAACACAGCACTCAAGAAGCGAAATTTTCACAGGTAGATTTTAGCAAATTATCGTTTAATGTCTCACTGAAAGCGGGGCGTTACAGTATTCCCACAACATTACCTTTGATTGGCTCCTACCACTTTTCTTGCCAAAATTTTTCTTGCTTGACTAGATAGGAAAATGTTCTGATCCAAGTACCAACTCGTCATCATACCATCTTGTCAACTTGTCAGCTTTACTTCCTCTACCCAGGGTTCCATCTGAGACTTCTGACACTTTTTTCTGAACCTTCTAGATAAAAAGACTATACAATTGCAGCTGCCTTCTTACAAACCTTGGGGAAACTCCTATCATGGAATTCATCTGTGTTCTGAATCTTGGTTATTTTCCATACCTGCTTTAGGTCAATCCTCCTTTCCCAAAAATGATCCCTTTCCTAGATAACCTTGATCAATCACCTTTCTGCCTACTCCTTTCATGGACTTTGTCTGCATTCTTCTGACTCACTCTGTAACATTAGGAAATTCATCCGTTGTCTTCAAAGATACTTTGAGGTGGTTTGTTAAAAGTTATATCGACTGTCTCAAGGAAATGATATCACTCTTGATCCATGTTCAGTCCCACTAGGGTTCAGTTACCAGTAATTGTCCATGGTGAATCTTTCTGAGGCGAGAGAGTCCCACTATTCCTTCTGCACTGCTACTGCAAAAACATCTCATTGTACTTGGCATACTATTGAATCATCATTCTTAAGGTTCTTGAGGTGGGGCTCTATTCGATCTTCATTGTCACTATAGAGTTATCAGTTTTTGACGCGGTACCTTCATGGGTATCTCCATGAGATTCATCAAGGGGTTGCTATCTTTCTTTTCAGGGTCTCAAGGTCCTTGATGGTAAATTGCTAGGATCAAAAGATCACATTACTTGTTCGTTGCCTTTCTTTTGAGATAGTTGTTTCGCTTTCCTTCTCAACTGTCAACTAGGTCAAAATAAATTTAGACCAGATGGAGTTGTTTCGACAAAGAAACTCCAGGTCTCATGTGTCATTTATCAAATGTACAGATCATCCAACAATGGAATCTTTCAAAATGGACCATATACATAGAACTGCCAAACTCATTCTTTATTTCATTGTCACTTCTCATTGCATAACTGGTGTAACACTACTGGGTTCAAGGTAAAAGTACTTGGAACGAAAGATACATTAGGATCACTGCAGGTTCTGATTGGCGCGAGGCGTAACAGGTACTGCATTTGCTCTGGTGACATTGATGTGATTAACATGTCTCCATTGTGCATAATGGATGGAATGATTTCATGGATAACGCTTCGGCTGTGGACATTCACTAGAGAAATGTCCTTCCTCAAAGTAGTTGTAACAAACTATAACTTTCCTACCCTTTGTTCCTTCTGGTTGATAAATTGGCACCTGGACTGGAGCAGGGTGAGGTGCATGGTTGCTGTTGACATCTATCTGGCTGGTGGGTGCTTGGAATTGGAACAGACTACCATTGCCTTGGCTTGGTGTGTCCTTTTGACCACGTTCCGTTGGTACTATGGTTGCTGCGAGTCGAGTGGCAGGACTGTTACTGGTGGCGTCGATGACAATTCGTCGTGGGAAATGATTCGGCTTTGGGCCATGATTGGCATTAACGATCTTGCAGGTGTCTTTTGTTTGGATCTGCTTACTCTGTCTTAGGACCGGTGTAGCTTGATGAATAGAGGTGCTACTGATAACGCTGTTGGTGAACTGATACTTCGGTTTTAGCCACTTGTCAACAAAGTGGTCGGGTTCGTGACAGTTGAAACAGATGATATCTAGTCGAACTTGAGATGTATCCTTCTGGATCTGACCACTTCGATTTGAAGTGGAGTTTGTCGGGAACCTTGGTCATTGATGTGGACTACGTTGCCATCCTTTACCACATCTGGAGTTTGATTATGCTGAACATCAATGGTGATTCGGTCATAGTTGCTGGTAGCCATGAGTTTACAACGGAGTTGGAAAGTCTTCCGTTGAATCTCCATAGCCTCGGTTAGCATCTCACTGTATTGGCAATCTTTTGGCACATGATCCGTTCCTTCACACAAAAAACATGTGATCCTTCTTATAGGACATTTGCCTAGTGGATGTTCTTCTTCACAGTGAGGGTAGAGAGTGGCACACAAGCTAGTAATGTGTCCAATTTCTCCACAATGGGTGCATGCCTTGAATTCCTAAGTTCCTTAAAAGTATCTTCATTTTCCTCATCTATAATGCCTGTGTTTTTCCTTTGTTTTAAAGTTATTTTAATAAAAATCTAATTGCAAAATTTGGCTCTTAATTGGAGTTAGGATTATTTGTACCATGTGTGATCTCAATTTCCCCTCAAATCAGTCCCAAGAGCCCCCTCCAAAAAGCCCCTCTTTTTCCCCGAATTTAAAATCCCATTTAAAATCAAATTCCAAATTTAGCCCTCAAAAACAAACTCAAAAAGCCCCTAAGAAATTATGAAGTGGCACTGTGCCACATGGGCCGCCCTCTCTCTTTTTTAGCCTGCCTCCTCTCCCCTCTACCCGTAGCCCGCTAGGCCCAACCGTGCGCGCAGATTCAAATCCGTGCGGGCCCCGCATGCCGGCCGCTCATCCCTTCACTCTCTCTCTGGCCGCCTGATGCCATACATGGACGGCCCTGATGAGCTCTGCCATCCAGCCCCGCTTGTCAGTCTCGATGGCACTGTCATCGTCTTCCTCCTACCCACTTGGTCTCTCTCTCACTCCTCTCTCGATCTCTCTCGAGCTCTCCCTGCCCTCTCTATGCTCACACATACCGCCCAGTCTTCCACCATAAAAGCACGCGGAGCTCTATCATCAACCTCTGCTATCCCATCCACCGGCGAGAAATCCACTCCGCCACCCCGTTCCGAACGTCCAAAGTCAAAGACGCCATGGCCGCCGCAGCTTTTCTCCTCGGCAAGCCCCGGAAGTCAATCTGCACGACCACGCACTTCATCCTATTGCTTCAACATCATCTCCCCTTCCTGTTTTTCACCCCTACCGTGCATGACGCAAGCCACAATGAGCTGCGCCATTGTTGCGTCCCATCGGCGAAGCTCGAGCTTATCCCCTATTGCCACCGCTATAGTTTGTCGTCCGATAGCACCCGAGCTCCGCTATAAATAGGACAGCATCCCCCTGCCCTCCGGCCACCAGAAAGTGAACCCGAGCTAGCTCGCCGTCGAGATCCTCTCTCCGCCGCGTGCTGACCCAAGCTTCCGCCGCCGTTCCAGACCACCGCAGATTGAACCACCGCCACCGTTGAGCTCCCCGAGCCACCGCAAACCTTCCCCGTCCCTCACCGCCACCGATTAGTCTCAGAATTAAAAACCCCCAAATCCTCCCTCCACCGACTGCCATTGCCGCCAACCCGATTCCCCTCCATTGTCCCAGGTAAAGCACAAATTACCCCCTCCATTTGCTTTCTCGCGAGACACCGCACCCAAACCACTCTGTCCTAAGCCCCTCCGTGGCCCAAATGGCTACCGGCGGAGACCAAAGGACCTCCACTGCCGCCACCAGTACTAGACGCCGTCGCTAGCCATGCTCCGCCGCCTAGCTGCCTAATTCGAACCATCTACCTAATTCCCCGTCTCCTCCGTATTCTATCACCGTAGGCCGCTCACTATAGTTCACCGCCGCTGGCGAGATCGACTCTGGCCATCGTCAACCCTTGATCCGCACCGGGGTCAACCCGTCGGTCTAAGCCAACGTGGCGTTGCCACGTGGGTGCCACATCAGCCGACACGGGCCACCCCGGGCCACCTCGGTCTCCCCCTCCAGCCGCTGACACACCGGACCCACGCGTCAGTGCCTCCATCCTTTTCCCCTACCACTGACATAGCCTCCGAGTCCCTAACCCCTTCTCTCTCCCACTGGCATCAGAGCCCCACTAGTCAGCATCTAAACCCTTTTCTTTTATTTCTTTTCTTTCCTAAATAATTTTTTCTTTAATTCACAAGAAATTGAATAAAACTTTCAAAAATCATAACTTTTAAACCGTAACTCCGTTTGAGCCCATTCAACTCTCAATTTTTTTAAAAAATGAGATCTATGCACTGGTACTATTAGTTATACATGATAGGTCTTGATTTTGGGTGTTTTTGTTTGTTTTCTTTTTGCGACACGTAGAAACTGATACCGAGGAGCCGCAAACCGAGGATTTCGTTGAGGACCCGCAGGACCAGGAGCAAGGCAAGTCACCCTTGACCATATTGAACCCATGATTTAAAAATCATTTTGATTTTAGAAATATGCATATTTAGGAACACGATTATTATCGGCCGCGATTCGCAAGTCGAATCCATCAGGCCTAACCTAATTGCTGCATAGTACCCTCCTTGAATAATTTTTTTACCCTGTCCTTCGTAACCCTGTCATCCTCGTACTCGTACTTGAGTACGAGTATTGATGACCCCCTTTCAATTAAATTAAAATTTGACAATGGAAAAACTAGGGTTTAGTTAAAATGGTTTTAAATCTCAACACCCTTGGTCGAGCATTTGTGAACTAAATTTATTTTATAAAATCTAGTCATGGGTCGTCACCGCCTGTGTGGCTCCAACTTCACATGGCATATAAGGACCGTTTCCTTGGGGAATTGCACTGAGCATAATACAGTGCGACCACACAGGTGGAATGGGACACCCCTGGCCGAGTAATTAGTGTTCTTAGGATCATTCAGATGCTAATAAATATGGGAGCGGCTGGGTGCCATGAGGGCGATATACCCCCGTCCCTTAGTACCGAAAATGAGTTCCGGATACTTGGTTAAGTGAACCCATTTATAGGGCAACATGCTATCCTGAGAGGGCTTCGGAAAGGCCTTGTCGCGAACCTCCCCGCTTGGCCAGTGTGGGAGTAAGCTCGCGTCGTGTGGGTAAAGCGTGCACCCTTTGCAAAGATTTATAAACTATTTGAACAGCCGTGCCCACGGTTACGGGCAGATGTGAAGTGATTCTTCTAGCGTAGATTTTATTTTATAAATATCTATGCAATTGTTTTGCGGGTTGGGATTCATTACTAGAATCGGTCTGTGTGACTGATGGATGGCCTGTGTAGCCTGAAACGGGCTTGTGTGACCCGGGGTGTTGACTAACACCGTATTTGAGTTGTTGAGTTAAGTGATGGTCTTGAAAATGAGAATCCACCTAAATAGAGGTACTAATGGAGAGTATGCTCCGAATCGGAAAATGTGACAAGTCTCCGACTTGTGAAATGGGTTGAGACGCGAGTCTCATCCCGATTAGCTTAGTTGTGGTGAGTTGTTGCAAAGCAACTCAAGAAATGGATTGAAGCGTGAGTTTCTTTCTGACAACTTGAAGAGCACACTTAGAAATTTCTCCGAAAACTCAAAATCACGTTTGCAAAATAAACCCTAGCCTTCTTTGTTAAACCCTTGCATGCCACTTATTTCCATGACTTGCTGAGTACCATGTGTACTCACCCTTGCCTAAATTTTCCCTCAGAAGTCTATGAACATGAAGACCCTACCCTCACCGGATATTTTCAGGGGCAAGCTGAGTATGACGAGTTTTAGAGTTTTGGTCTAGGTCCCAAGCTTTTGCTTGTGGGTATTAGGTCTATCCGTGTTTTTCGTTGCCGACTTTTGTAATGTATCATTGTACATCTCAGGTTCTGTCCAAGGCTACAATCTATGTGAGGACTATGTGAAATAAATAAAGCAGGTTTGGCAATGATCCACCGATGTCCTATATGTACCAGCTGGTCTCCTGGAACTGGTATAGGTATTGCAGGTAAAGGCATTCCTCTTCTGTTGGCCTTTATTGGTTAACGGGAGAGGGGCGTTACTTCATCAGAGTCGTCATCATAGGTTAGCTAGTTTGAAAGCTCACTATCTGATAGTATGGAGCCATGACAGTTGAGATATTCTGTTAACTGACGTCCTGCATGGTAAGTCTCTCAATCGCTTAGGTATAGCCAACCTATCCTTTGGAGAGAACTCTGTGACAGTGAAATCTCAATCCGTGAAATCTTCTTCAATCACTTACGGTGCTTTTCTTCTCTTCACCTTGGTCTGCCATACTCTAGGTTTCCCTAGATTAGTGCAATCCTATTCTTCTGTTCTTTGAGGCTACATGGAAAGTCTTCAATCCTTGCATATAACTTCCAAGGGTAATTTCTTGCAGTGTCCTTGTTCACCACAGTCGTTGCATATAGAACTTGCTTCCTTTGTACCTGACGGTGGCTTTGTTGCGCATATCCCTTGAGAAAATGACAGTACTACGACTTGCATCGCAGGTGCTTGCACTAGAACATACTGGCTTGGACGCTGGTTCTGATGTTGCTGACATACATGTTGTAGTAAGGTGTAAGTACCACATTTTGGCTGATTACATGCTGGTTCAATGCCATATTATCCAAAGCAGATGATTCACTCGTTCGAGAGCTGGAAGCACCACTGTTGTAGTTTCTATCCTTCTTTCGAGCTCCATTGTCAGCCATCTGTTGCAGGGTTTTAGGTGGAAGAAAGGAAACAGAGGGAAGGATAGATCAGAACTAAGGAGAAGACCTTAAAAGATCTAATCTTTTATTGATTTGATGTATGTAACATTTATTCTCCAAGTTGATTAAACACACAACCTAGTATGGGCACATCACGAGCAATGCAAACCATACCCTACACCCACAAGCAAGGAAACACAAGAAACAGAAAACGTCACTACTCTTGGATAGCTTAGGTTTCCCGGAAAGGTTCTTTAGGATCATCACTCCTTCTTGGGGTTTGGAGGGGAATCTTCTGACGTTGGCTCCTTCCCTTCGCTCGAGGATTCTGCAGTCTTCTGGCACTTCGGTGGAGGAGAAATGACTTCTTCTTTTGATTGACGTCTTGCCTTACGTGCTTCTATTCTTTCCTCAAGATTCTCAATCTTCTCGAATATACCATCCCAATATCCACTGCAACGAACTATTGCATCTGCTATCATCTTCTCAAGCTTCTTAGCAAATCCGACCATCTAAATCAAGTTGGAACCAAGGGACGGAGGAATTAGTTAAACTTTTTGCAAATAGCACAGGGGAAGAAGGAAAAAGAAAATTTCGTAAATAATTTTCTTTATAAAATATATCCTTAGGTATTGTCCATTTGGCTTATCCTACAGTCAAGACGGCTTTGATACCAGCTTGTCACGACTGGGAAAAACACCGTTTTCCCCAATGGCTAGTGTATTAATCCCCATCCTAGGAAAAGCCAGGGTACACCAAACAACATTGATACAAAAGTCACCTCTTTGTTATATCGATAATATTTGCATTATTACAAAGGGTCATAGGGCCTGACAACAAAAGAAAAATGAACGGCAACAGAAAAGCGGGTCTACGGCTCCATCTTCACAGGCGCTCAATTGGGGTATAAGCCAAAACTCCACCTAGGACTTCATCTTCAAAACTTCGCTTACCAAAGGGGTAAAGATTGAGCAAGAATGAGTACAACCAACATACTCAGCAAGGCACACCAGAGATATGTAGATTTAATGCAACCACCGTACTAAGCAAGCCACACCAGAGATATGTAGATTTAATGCAAAGGAGGTACAAGGAATTGTTTAATAGTGTTAATTTTGCAGCAAACAAGCCTTTTAAATCATTTTAGTATTCAAAGACATTTTTGAATCACGATACTAAGTCTTGCACCAAATTATTATGAAGGCCGCAAACCCATGCGAACCTGCCTTAAAGCAAGTCAACCAAACCACCTCGGTCAACCATTAAGTTTTAATCCATTAATCCCTAGTTCCATTTTTATAGAGGAAACATCTAACTTGGGTACATTGCTAGGCTTGCCCATAACCGAGGGCGTGGCTATTCGAATTGATTATACTCTGGCCAGATGTGTACATCTTTACCCACAAGACACAACTCCCTCACGTGTTCCCACGCGCCCCATACCACCACGGTATGTAGAACAGAAGTCGTGACATAACCCTTCACCAAGGTCAGCTGTAGACAAAAGAACTGACACCGACACCCGTCTACAGCCAGAACCCTAGGACAGGTATACATGGTCCATGCCCCTGGCATCTTGATCCCAGGTATCCTATGACCTTCATTTGCCAGAGACGTCAGTCAACAACCAGACATCATCTGTCTCTATCCGTGTTCCATTGTCTAAAGCTGATCTAAGCTATGGGTTAAGCCTTACCCCATTAGACATGTGGTAGTACGATTATGCTTTGCAACTTAGGCCCGAAGACTGGTCCTTATGATGATCGAGGTATGACTAACAAAACCATGTACCTCAAGCCTAACCGAAAACAAGGTTTTGGGGAATTTTGAATAGAGAAGATTCATGTCCAGGCAAACCAGACATCTCCCATAGTTATTCCAGAGACATTGTTATTCCCAAGGTCTAGATCATTGCAAAACAACTATGTTGTTTTAATTAAGGATGGGAAAGCATAAACCTAAAATAGCTAGTAAGCATCACATACAGAACACAATACTAGCTAGTTTTGGTTACCTAGTGTTGTCAAAGAATATTATACCAATAATAAGGCTATAACAAGGGATATAGGTACGGCTAAGTAAAACAGTTATATCACGGGGATTTAATAAAGCGAATCGCAATAATTTAAATCAAAATAATTTTCGTAAACTGGGTTTCAATATGCTCAAGGAGAGTGTGATTACCTTGCTCAAAGAAAAAGGGCTTCTAAAAACGAGGCTAAAACACTATTCAAGATGCAGAAACAGTACATGAAAAGGACATATTTGGATTCTTCATGATTTAACAAAAATTTAGTGGCTTGAACGGGTCCATTTGGAGCTCATATGACTGAGTTATGGCCATCCGAAGTTTAAATACAATTTAAATGGAAATTTAATATTTTGTGGAATTATTTTTATATTATAAAATCATGTTTGTGACGTCAGCCACTGGTCCACCATGAACAGGGTGCACCGAGACAGTCCACGGGGTTAAGGAAGCGGACCCCACATGTCAGTCACCGGAGGGCACCGATAGGCAGGCAGCCACACAGCTGCCACGCGGGCACGCCAAGCCAGCAGGGTGCATGGCCGGCACCGGCGGCACGGGACCCGAAGATCAACGGCACACTGCAGCACGGCGAAGGGCAGTGATGGCTCAGGGAGACAGAGCACGGGCTGGCGATCCTCACCATGGTGTGGAGACGGTGGAAGGACGACGGCTGGGACAAATGGGGATTAAAACCCCTAAATCAATTGATATTTAGTGGCTGAATTGAGGTGAATTAGTGAGCGAAATTTGCTGTGATTTTCATGGGGAATGAGAGAGGAGCAGCTGGCTGGAGGTAGGAGAAGACCTTGACCAGTGGGCCCTGCTCGTCAGCGGTAGGAGGCGCTTGGCTGCAGCTGGGCCGGGGCAGGCTGGACGAGGAAGGGGGAACTCAACCCGAGAGGGAGAAAAGAGAAGAGATGGGCTGGACCCAGCCCAAGAGGAAAGGCGATTAATGTTAGTTTTCTTTTTATAAAGACACTAAGAACTGTTATTGTTGCTTAAAAATTAATTATTGCGCTCTGTAAATTAAAGTAAAAATTGAGGGGACAATTTAGAGCATGGAGAATTTCAGAAAAATTCCCCGGTCCACATTCAAATTTTTCTGGGACGCATTTTATTGTTTGAGATTTTCCTTTGGCTTTTAATAAATTCTATTATTCCTTTTACCCAATGAATTTTGACTGGGATAAATTTATCCTGACGTGACATGGTCCGACCGATCTCCTCGGTCCAAAACCTGATTTTTGCCATTTAGATTTTGCAGAAGCAATTTCCCTTCCTTTTTCTATTTTTGACCAAGTCTAAAACAAAAACCAACTAAATGTCGACCTTTTCCACAAAAAGAATAAGTATACTTTTCACGAGAAGATGAATTTGCAACCTAGGGTTTGAATTCAAAGACTTGATTTCTTTGCATGTTATCAAAAGAGAAGACATAACCCTAGTAGATTTTAAAACAATTTGTTTAGGTTTAGATTTTATCAAAATCTCACCCTTTTTAGTGATA
Organism: Oryza meyeriana var. granulata; assembly: GCA_003991445.1. Taxonomy (NCBI): domain Eukaryota; kingdom Viridiplantae; phylum Streptophyta; class Magnoliopsida; order Poales; family Poaceae; genus Oryza; species Oryza meyeriana. The sequence goes on from RYFJ01003300.1 coordinate 66,724, forward strand.
TTCAAAACAGCAGGTTGGTGAGAAGTAAAATAGCCATGTGCATCAAAATCTATACCTCTATTGTGTGTACTCACTTTTGATTGATCCAAAATCATATTTAGTTTCTTATTTCCATCAAAAAATCTTTGCAAAGAACTTTTCAAATAAGAAACCTCTTTTGTCAAAATTAGTACAGTTTTCGTAATCAACCAAAATACCTTTTATTTACGACACTTTGAGCAAGAAAGCACTTCATAATTTTTCACAATATCCTCTATATACTCAACACAACCTAAAGCACTTTTTACTTTCATCTCATTCATAGAACATGTTGGGCAAGTTTTAGATATAGAAACATCCTTTTGTTGCTTTAGCTTTCTAGCACTTAAAATATTAGACATGAAACTTGCACCAAAAGCATCTTTATATTTTCTCAAAAGCTTCTTAGTCAAAAATAATTCATCCAAAACTCTAGTATGTAGCACAATTCCAAGAGCAAAACAAGACTCTAATTCCATATTTTTAGTGAGAGCATAATCAAGTCTTAAGCATGTAGCAGCATTTACATCTTTTAAAGCTGAAATTTCAGAGAATAAAACTTTACAAGACTTGCAATCATCATCAGTAGGAATCAAAGATCTTAATCTAGAAATTTCAGAATTTAGAGATTCAACAATAATATCATGTTTCTTAATTTTCTTATCGTAACTCTGAATTTTAAAACTAAGAGCAACTACCATCTCTTGACAAGTTTCAATGGAAGGAGTAAAGGTAGTTACTTCATTATTGTCGCACTCAGAAATGTAGTCATCTGAACTTAATCCTCAATGAGCCATGAGGCAAACTCTTAAGATGTTCTTGCCTTTATGATCGCCTCCATCTTCACTCTCGTGGTCGAAATCACTTGCCCCAGCTTGTTCGAAAGCAGCATAGACTTGATTAAAGAACCTCTTGAAATCTTCCTTGCTTTGCTTTCCCTTGAACACTTGCTTCTTCTTGATGTCTTTCAGCTTCTCCTCATCATCTTCCTTTATAGATCTCCCAAGCTTCGGACATTGAGATCAAATGTGGTTCAACTCGCCACACCCATAATACCGAATTGGACCTCCTCTTCTCCTGGTCTTAACATTATTCAAAGCTCGAGAAAACTTGTTAGTTAATAATGGCAAGTCCTCCTCAGAGAATTGCTCAAGTTGGTCATCGGAGATGGCATGTAAAGCATTGAAAGAATCCGATGAAGAACCATCAAAAGAAGAATCAGACGAAGAAACTAAGGCTGTAGTTTTTGAATTTGACTTACGAGAAAGAATATTCAACTGATGGATTTTTAGCTTTGTATAAAGAGAATTCAAAGTTAGAGTTGTCATATTAACAGATTCTTGAATCGATATAACTTTCATCTCATAAACATTCATATCTAATCCAATCAAAAGATGTCTTGCGATTTTAGACTAAGGATAGTTAACATCGAAAGAGTCATCAACAAATTTAAGATTACTTAAAACTTTGTTAAAGCGACCAAAATAATCACCAAGAGCTTCTCCAGGTTTCATTTCAAATTTCATATAGTCCTTTTTGAAAACATCTCTACGAATTTCCTTGATGTTAGAAGATCCTTCGTGAAAATCACGTAGAGCCTTTCACATCTCATGCATAGTTTCAGCATGAGAAATCTAATCAAAATCTAAGCAAGAAACTCCATACAAAATCATGTTGCATGCTTTACAATTATTTTCAAACTCAACTTTATTATCAGCAGTAATAGTATCAGGGATTTCATAAGGATGGAAAACTTTTTGCCAAATATCGTATCCTTGAGACATAATAAAAGATTGCATCTTGTTGCACCAAAATTGAAAATGACTCCATAAAAAGCATGCAGCTTGGTTGAAAATTGGTCAGCTATGGCTAAATCTCAGGATCAGTCAAGATCAAAAAGAGAAAAGAAGGCTCTGATACCACTTGTAGGATCGAGCACAAGAACCAAGCCTACCAGAGTTGGGGGGGGGGGTGAATCGTAGGATTACCAAAAACCAAAACTTTTCTGAGAATAAAAAGAACCATCAAACCTAGATGGAGTGCGCCAGTCACTGGTCTGACCGCCTGACTATCCCTGGTCTGACCGCCAATGACCCCGCTGGTCTGACCACCAGGATGCTGTCGGTCCGACCACTGCCTAGTCTTCGGTTGGACCGCCGAGCTTCTGTTGGTTGGACCGTCGGGACCCAAAAAACAAGCCTCAAAGATGCTCTTCAAAGTAGATCAACTTTATTACATCAAGATGTGCTTACAAAGTGCAACTACATCACTCTTCTCTCAACTTTTGTACACAAATCATAGCTCTAGACTAAACCTTAATTTTTCTCTTCTCCAAAAACTACACTACTTAGAGCCTTGGCCCCTCTTCTATTTATACCCACGGGTGGCTGCTCAAAAGCCACAAATCCAACTAGATTTAGGACTCCTATTTTCTTAGAAGACCTCTCCTACAGATATTCATGTCATCCCTTTATAAATTCAAACTCAAACTTTCCAATCATGGACTTCTATCCAAAATAGACTCCTTTTTCCATGCGCACACAATTCCTCTTGTATGCCATATAGAATCTTCACCTTCACTATAATGATCGCATTTTATTTTGTTCCAAACTATTTCAAATGAAAATCTAAATTCAAAAGATGGCTCTTTATTGGAGTTTGGAATTTTTGTGCCATGTGAGATCTCAAAATTCTCTTCAAAAATCAGCCCTAGAGCCTCTACAAACTTCCCAGAATTTTTGCAAACATTCAAAACCCCATTCAAACCAATTTCCAAAATTCAAATCCTCCAAAATCAATTCAAACAAATCTCTGGAAAAATCTGAAATAGTACTGTGCAGCCGGGCCGTCCTCCTTCCTTTCTTGGCCTGTCGCTGTATTCTCCCTCGCTGGCCCGCTCGGCCCAGCGCCGGCGCGCACGCGTGGATTAAAATCCCACGGGCCCCGCGCGTCAGCCACCCTGCCTCCACCCGTCTCCTCGGCCGCCCGATGTGTATGCGTGGACGAACGAGATCAGCTCTGCCCTGCGGTCCCACAAGTCAACGACACACAGTGCCTTCGTCTTCCTCCCGTCGCTCACCCATTTCTCTCTCTTCTCTCGATCTCTCTCGACCTCCCTCTCTGTTCTCTCTCTGTTCCGCGCCCATACCGCTCGGTCAGCGTCTTAAAAGCATGCGGACGCCTTTGTCAACCCTCGCCATCCTCCCGTGGCGTCAACGCCGGCGAGAAACCCGCTCCGCCATCTCATCTCGTACGCCCGACGTCACCCACGCCATGGCCGCCCAGCTTTTCTCCTCGGCGAGCCCCCAAAGTCAAACCGCACGCCCAAGATCACTGTCCCGTCGCTTCGCCATCATCCCTCTTTCCGTTTTTCCTCTCTGGAGCCCAGATGATGCAAGCCACAGAGGTCCGCCCTTGTTGCGTCACGTCGCTGAGCTCGAGCTTATCTCCCTATTCCACCGCCTTAGTCCATCATCCGCTAGCTCTCGAGCTCCCCTATAAGTAGAGCAGCCCTCCCCTCCTCTGGCCGCCAAGAAATCAAGCCCGAACAAGCTCTCCGCCGGGAGACCTCCTCCGTCGTGTTCTGACCCGAGCGCCGCCGCCAATTTCGACCACCGCACACCCAGCCACCGCCACCGCCGAGTTCCTTGGAACCCCAGGAAGCTCCTCCACCACTTCCCGCCGTCAATTAGCCCCTAAATTGGAAACGCCCAAATCCGCCCACCGCCGTCCACCATCGCCGCCGCTCTATATCTCGCCATAGACAAAGGTAAAGACCAATTAACCGCCTCCCAGTTCTTCCTCGTGTAATGCCGCACCTAAACTACCCAAACCTGAGCCATTCCGCCACCGAAATGGTCACCGGCGACGATCTCCACCCTCTGCCGCCACCGCCGGTTCGGGATGTCCGCCACCGACCATCTTCCGCTGTTCTCTAGGCCAATCCGAGCCGTTCAATTAATTCCCCGTCTCCTCCGCTCTCTACCAATGTCGGCCGCTCGCCGAGCCTCGCCGCCACCGGCGAGATCAACACCGGCGGTCGTCAGCCGTCGATCCCCCGCCGTGTCGACCTCATCGGACCGGCCAACATGGCCTTGCCACGTGGGCGCCGCATCAGCCAACGTGGGCCACCGCGACACCTCCCTCCTGACACTGACAAGCCGGTCCCACACCGCCAGCGTCCCCGTCCCTCTCTGTAGCACTGACACGCCGGCCCACCTGTCAGCCCCTCTGTCCTCTCTCTCTCATTACTGCCTTGTAGGCCCTACACATCAGTCCCACGTCTCCTCTCTCTTCTTCACTGTTGCTGGTCCCACATGTCAGTCTCTGCCTCTTCTCTCTCCCCTGACCCAAGGACCCCACATGTCCGCCACAGTGCTCATCTCTCTCTCCTGACCTGAGGGCCCCACCTGTCAGCCTCTGGAACTTTTTATTTATTCCTTTTTCCCAAATAATTTTAATGCTTTTATTTTTAGAAAAATGATTTAAACCTTGAAAATTCATAACTTTTAAACCGTAACTCCGTTTGAGCCCATTCAACTCTCAAAATTTTTCTAAAATTGAGATCTACATATTGGCACTATTAGTTGTATGAGATAGGTTTTTATTCTTAGTGTTTTTGCATGTTTTCTTTTTGCGACGCGTAGAGGCCGTTTCCGAGGAGTCGCCAAAGGAAGATTTTGTCAAAGCCCGCAGGACCTCGAGCAAGGCAAGTTACCCTTGACCATATTGGACCCATGATTTAAAATTTATTTTTATTTCTAAAACTTGCATAATTAGGAACACGACTGTTTTCGGCTGCGATTCGAAATCGAATCCGTCCGGCCTAATCTATTTGCTGCATTTGACCCTGCCTTGGATAATTTGATGCCCTGTCCTTTGTAACCTCGTCATCTTGATGTTCGTACTTGAGTACGAATATCGATGACCCCTTTTTTTCTAAACTAAAATATGACGATGGGAAAAACTAGGGTTTTAAATAAAAATGATTTTAAACCTCGACACCCTTGGTCGAGCATTTGCGAAATAAAATAGTTTTACAAAACTTGGTCATAGGACGTCGCTGCCTGTGTGGCTCTGGCTCCACTTGACTTTTAAGGACCATGTCCTTGAGGAATTGCACTGAGCATATAACAGTGCGACCACACGGGTGGAATGGGATGCCCCTGGCCGAGTAACTAGTGTTTCCAGGATGGTTTTCGGTTGCTAATAAATGTGGGAGCGGTTGGGTGCCAAGAGGGCGATATAAACCCCGTCCCTGGGTACAGGAAATGAGTTCCTGGTACTTGGTTGAGAGGACCCATTTATAGGGCAACGTGCTATCCTGGGAAGGCTTTGGAAAGGCTTTGTCGTGAACCTCCCCACTTGGCCAGTGTGGGAGTAAGCTCGCGTCGTGTGGGAAAAGCGTGCATCCTTTGCAAAGGTTTATGAACTGTTCGAACAGCCGTGTCCACGGTTACGGGCGGATGTGAAGTGATTCCTCTAGTGTAGATTTTATTTTATAAATATCTGTGCAATTGTTTTGCGTGTTGGGAACTATTACCAGAATTGGTCTCTGTGACGGATGGATGGCCTATGTGGCCTGAAATGGGCCTGTGTGACCCGGGGTGTTGAATGACTCCGTAGTTGAGTTTGTCTGAGTTAAGAAGCAAGTTTAAAATAAAGAGAATCCACGTAAATGGAGGTACCAGAGGAGAGTACGCTCCGAATCGGAAATTGTGACAAGTCTCAGACTTGTGGAATGGGTTGAGACGCGAGTCTCTTCCCGACTAACTTAACTGTGGTGAGTTGTTGCAAAGCAACTCACGGAATGGATTGAAGCGTGAGCTTCTTTCCGACAACTTGAAGAGCACACTTAGAGTTTTTGAAACCACAAAATCTTTGAAAACCCCTCTTGCGAAAACAACCCCAACCTTTCTTTGCTAAACCTTGCATGCCACATAATTTCCGTGACTTGCTGAGTACCTTGTGTACTCACCCTTGCTTACCTTCTCTCAGAAGCTTATGAAGATGAAGACCCCACCCTCAGCCAGTTCTATCAGGATCAAGTCGAGTACGAGAAGTTTTAGGGTTTCGGTCTAGGTCCCCAAGCCATGCTTGTGGGTATAGGTCTACCCGTGTATTTCCGCTGCTTACTTTTGTAATGTATCATTGCTTGTCTCGGGTTCTGTCCGATGCTACAACTTATGTAAGGACTATATATAATAAATAAAGTAGGTTCGGCTATGATCCACCAATGTCCTGTATGTACCAGCTGGTCTCCTAGGACTGGTACAGGTATTACAGGTAACAACGTTTCTCCTCTGTTAACCCATTCGGGTTAACGGGAGAGGGGTGTTACAGAGGTGGTATCAGAGCCTAGGTCTGGCCCCTAGGAACGAAACCCACACGTTAGGAAGGCCCTAAGGACGATATGTTCTGAAAATTAATTGTGAAAACTTAAGACTTTCTTACTTCTTCCCTTCCTTAGCAAATTTTTGAAAATTTTACTAACCCTTTTCTTGTTTTCAAATTGTAGATGGCCACTAGCTGCACTCACCTCTCCTATGGTGAAGGTCAGGGAGGCTTCATCGAGATTCTCCGAGACTTGGCTCACTACCTTGGATACTCCACTCCACAGTTCGCAGGTTTCACCGTCGCCATTGTACCTCCCCGTTGCTGCCTTACCCTCCGCCTCCACCCCCTCCGTCCTGAGTTACGCTGTCACAGTTTCATGATGGTGAGGCCTACACTCCAGCTCGCCTACTAGGACGTGGCCTTCGCGGCCATTCATTGTCTCTGCGACCAGTACTACCCTCTCCTTGATTCTTCCCGTTTTCGCCTTCTTCCTCACCGAGTTAGTGGATCATCCACTAGCATCTATCTTTGCACCTGCCATGAGTCATCTCCTTCTTTGACTCATTTTGTCGAGATGACCACCGCCATGGACCACCAATACCGCCGACTCTTAGAGGCATACCGCAGCCTCGAGAGGCACTACCACTCTCTCCGAGACTGCATTCCTCCATCCCCACACACTCTGACTTTCGCCCACACTTCCGACTTTCCTAATCCCACTAAGGGACATGCCGCCAGTTCCCAGAGTTCCTCCCTGACTCCACCTTCCTCACCTCGTCGCTGACGCTGCATGACTGCGCGTGAGTATCTTGCGCAGTTTACTCCTCGCCCAGCTGCTACTCTAGCTGACACTCCCGCCCCAGCCCCTGCTCCTATTCCTGCCGTTCCTCTGATAGTTGCTCCTACCCTTCCTGTCCCGTCCGAGGGGGAGGATCCTTCCGAGCGTGTGATGATCGAGAGCGAGGAGCAGGAGTAGAGCAGTAGTAGTGTATGGCAGCAGGATGTACATAGTAGTCGTCAGACCTTTTGTATCGTCGCCAACTCACTACGAGTCATGGCGACTAGTGCATGTGTGTGTTATATATAGTAGTCCGCATCTTGTATGGTGTGCGTCCAGTCTATGCGACTTGGCCACCCCTCTTGTATATAAATAAAGTATCTATGTTTAAAAAACCAGTTTATGCTTGTGTGCCTCTTTCTTCCTCCCTTTACTCCTTCCCTCATTATTCTCCTCCCTTCTCCCCTATAGATGGCTCGCCGCAACTAACGACAAAGGCGTACTCTAGCATGATATGGATATGAGGATGACCAAGTGCCAGTCCTGAACCAAGGAAATAACCCACAAGATCAGGAACAAGGGTCTGAGAACAACGTGAACACACCGCCTCACCCTGACCCAATCCAGCAAGACCTACCTCCACCTCCACCACTAAACATAGACCCACAACAAATCCTGGCTATCCAAACACAAATTCTGCAAGGCATAGCTCAGAGTATAGCCATGCTCCAACAGAATCCTCAGCAAGCCCCACAAGCTCCATAGAATGGGAGGGTCAAACTCATGGAGTTCCTTCGATCCCGCCCTCCGGAATTTTCCCAAACCACAGAGCCAATAGTAGCCGATGATTGGCTCAAAGATGTAGAACGGAAACTTAACCTGATACAGTGCTCTCCCATCGAGAAGAGACTATTCACGGCACACCAACTGAGAGGACCTGCCGCGGATTGGTGGGACAATTACTGCACGGCCCATGAGGATTCCTCGACCATCACATGGGATGAGTTCACAACCACCTTTCGGGCAACCTACGTGCCCAAAAGCATTATCGACATGAAGAGAGTTGAGTTTGAGCAACTCAAGCAGGGATCCTCAAGCATAAACGAGTACTTGAGCCATTTCAATAAGCTGGCTCGATACGCTACTAAAGAGGTGAACATGGACAAAAAAGAAGATCCAACGCTTCCTTAAGGGAATGAACGTGGGAATAAGGATTCAGCTTGTAAGTCACGATTTCCCCACGTTCCAGCAAATGATTAACAAGGCTTTGATGGTAGAAGACACCCGCAAGGAAGCCGATGACTATCGAAAGAGAAAAATGGCTCATTCCAGATTTAACCCTCGTGGTGGGCAACGACCAAGAATGACTCAGCCAGCCCAGTATCGTCCGGCTGTCCCACAATACAGTCGACCCACTGGGAACACACCCCGCCCACCAATGCCACAACAACCTCGACCGAGTGGTTTCACCTTAGGCTCAAGGGGAAGTAACCCTGCCCCAACCAGTACCCAGCCAAGAAACCCTACCAATCTTACTAGAATAAGGTGCTACACCTGTCACGACTACGGGCATTTTGCCAACAACTGCCCCAAGAACAGGGAGGTTACTGCACCAACTCGATCCAACGTCAGTACTGCTAGAGCTCCTGCACCTGTGCCAGGAAGGACTAATCCACAAGTCAGTGGGCAAGCTTCGCGTACAACTTCGACCTTTGGAAGAGGCCAAGTGAACCACATCCAGGCAGAAACAGCTCAGGAAGCCCCAGATGTGGTCATGGGTACGTTTCTCCTTAACTCCGTACCCGCAGTCGTTTTGTTTGATTTGGGAGCTTCCCATTCGTTCATCTCTCGGGCTTTGGTGAACAAAAATGGTTGGGAAACCAGGGACTTGAGGGTACCGATGATCGTACACTCCCCAGGAAGGGAGATGAGGTCAGATCTATCGTGCCCGAAAGTAACCCTGGAAATAGAAGGGGTTCAATTCCTAGCCAGCCCCATCATCCTAGAATCCCAAGAACTAGACTTGATCCTAGGGATGGACTAGTTAGCAAAACACCAAGGACGAATAGACTGTGCTAATAAGTCTATAACCCTACAAGGACCCAATGGTCAAGAAGTAAAGTTTACCCCTTCAAGAACCCAAAAGACCCAACCAATTCTGACTAGCCTTCAGGCTACCAGCTTGGAAAATGTGCCTGTCGTAAATGAGTACCCCGATGTATTCCTTGAAGAACTCCCTGGGATGCCGCTAGATCGGAAAATAGAGTTTTCCATTGAATTGGCACCAGGAACCGCACCCATATCCAAGCGACCATACTGAATGGCCACAAATGAACTGGCTGAAGTTAAGAGACAAATAAAAGAATTAGAGGCTAAAGGTTTCGTCAGACCCAGCACATCCCCATGGGGAGCCCTAGTGCTCTTGGTTAAGAAGAAGGATGGAACTCAATGGATGTGCGTAGATTATCAAGCCTTGAACGAGGTAACCATAAAGAACAAGTACCCGATGCCTTGGATCGATGACTTGTTTGATCAACTCAAAGGAGCTGCCATGTTCTCTAAGATAGATTTGAGAACCGGATACCACCAATTGAAGATTAGGCCACAAGACATACCCAAAATTGCTTTCTCCACGCGATATGGCCTATATGAGTATACGGTGATGTCGTTCGGACTCACTAATGCCCCAGCATTCTTCATGAACCTGATGAATAAGATATTCATAGAGTATCTCGACAAGTTCGTCGTAGTTTTTATAGATGACATCCTCATCTACTCCAAAGACAAGCAAGAGCATGCTGAGCACTTGAGACTGGTCCTAGGAAAATTAAGAGAACACCAGTTGTACGCCAAGTTCTCGAAGTGCGAGTTCTGGATAAATTGAGTTGCTTTTCTAGGGCACGTCATCTCAGCCCAAGGAGTAGAAGTAGACCAAAGTAAGATCGAAACTGTCCTTGCTTGGAAATCCCTAGCCTCGGTCACCGAAATCAGAAGCTTCTTAGGCCTAGTTGGATATTACCGAAGATTCATCGAAGGATTCTCTAAGATAGCAAGGCCTATGACCGAGTTGCTAAAGAAGGAAAAGAAGTTTGAATGGATAGAAGATTGTGAGAAAAGCTTCCGAGAACTAAAAAGAAGGTTAACCACCACCCCTGTCCTAACCTTGCCTGATATCCGAAAGGATTTCGAAATATATTGTGACGCCTCTCGGCAAGGACTCGGATGCGTATTAATGCAAGAACGAAAAGTAGTAGCCTATGCCTCTAGACAATTATGGCCACACGAGATGAACTACCCGACTCACGACCTGGAACTTGCCGCCGTAATACATGCCCTAAAGATATGGAGGCACTACTTGATCGGCAATCGGTGTGAAGTATACACCGATCATAAGAGCCTAAAATATATATTCACCCAGACTGAGCTCAACTTACGGCAAAGAAGATGGTTGGAACTATTGAAGGATTACGACCTAGGGATACACTACCACCACGAAAAGGCCAATGTAGTGGCTGATGCCCTGAGTCGGAAAAGCTATTGCAACCCTGCCTTGGCGCGACTGCCTCGGCCAGAGTTAGGCCACGAGCTCAGGAAATTCTGAAGGACCATGGTAAACAAAGGAACACTCGCCACTCTGGTAGTCCAACCTATCTTAGAAAGTCTAATTCGAGAAGCCTAGAAAGAAGATAAAGAAATCAAGATCATTAAGGAAAATATCCTCAAAGACAAGGCCCCTGGATTCTCGATAGATGAACAAGGAACCCTATGGAGCAAAAAGAGAATATGTGTGCCCAACAACAAGGAACTAAGAAATCTTATCCTCAAGGAAGCCCACGAGTCCGCACACTCCATACATCCTGGCAGTACGAAGATGTACCAGGATCTTAAGCAACATTATTGGTGGTCTGGGATGAAGCGAGATGTCACCGAGTATGTCGCCACGTGCGATATCTGCCAAAGGGTTAAAGCGAAACATCAGAAACCCGCAGGACTATTGCAACACTTGAAAATTCCCGAATGGAAGTGGGAAGAAATCGGAATGGATTTTATAACTGGCCTACCAAGGACGCCCAACGGGTATGACTTGATTTGGGTGGTCGTAGATCGACTCACCAAGATAGCCCACTTCATACCCGTTAAGACCACCTACACAGGAAAGAAACTAGCAGAATTGTATATGACCAGAATAATCTGTCAGCACGGAGCTCCCAAAAAGATTGTGTCAGACTGAGGTACCCAGTTTACCTCAAGGTTTTGGGAACAACCACATGAAGCCCTGGGAACCCATCTCAACTTCAGTATAGCATATCACCCCAAATAGACGATCAAACCGAAAGAGTAAACTAGATTCTGGAAGACATGTTGAGAGCATGCGCCCTAGACTTCGTAGGGACATGGGACCTTTGCCTGCCCTACGCCGAGTTCTCGTATAATAATAGCTATCAAGCCAGCATCAAGATGGCCCCAAATGAGGCACTGTATGGACGCAAGTGCCATACCCCACTCTATTGGACCGATGTGGGGAGAAACAAATATTTGGACCTGATCTCCTAAAGGACACAGAAGAATAGGTAAAGGTAATAAGAGAGCATCTGAAGGTCGCCCAATCCCGACAGAAGAGTTACGCCGACAATCGACGCCGCGACCTAGAGTTCGAAATCGGAGACCACGTATACCTAAGGGTACCCCGTTGCGTGGTATGAAGAGGTTCGGCATGGCAGGAAAGTTAGCTCCTAGATTCATAGGCCCCTATCCAATCACCGCTCGACGAGGAGAAGTTGCCTACCAGATACGGTTGCCCCTTGAACTTGCAGATGTGCACAACGTATTCCATGTTTCTCAGTTGAAGAAGTACCTTCGCGTACCCGAAGAACAAGTTCCTCTCGAAGGCATCGAGCTGAACAAGAACCTGACATATGAAGAACGACCGATCCGCATTCTAGAAGAAGCCGAGAGATGTACGTGAAGAACCTCAACCAAGTTTTACAAAGTGCAATGGAGTAATTACTCAAAAGAAGAAGCCACTTGGGAACGAGAAGACCACCTTCGTGTAGAATACCCTGAGTTGTTCGCTTAGCTTCTGAATCTCGGGTTGAGATTCTCTTTAGGCGGGGTAGGTTTGTAATGATCGCATTTTATTTTGTGCCAAACAATTTTAAATAAAAATCTAAATTCAAAAGATGGCTCTTTATTGGAGTTTGGAATTTTTGTGCCATGTGAGATCTCAAAATTCTCTTCAAAAATCAGTCCTAGAGCCTCTACAAACTTCCCAGAATTTTTGCAAAAATTCAAAACCCCATTCAAACCAATTTCCAAAATTCAAATCCTCCAAAATCAATTCAAACAAATCTCTGGAAAAATCTGAAATAGTACTGTGCACCCAGGTCGTCCTCCTTCCTTTCTCGGCCTATCACTGTATTCTCCCTCGCTGGCCCGCTCGGCCTAGAACGGGCACGCGCGCGTGGATTAAAATCCCATGGGCCCCGCGTGTCAGCCACCCCGCCTCCGCCTGTCTCCTCGGCCACCCAATGCGTACGTGTGGACGGACGAGATCAGCTCTGCCCTGCGGTCCGGCAGGTCAGCCGACGCACAGTGCCTTTGTCTTCCTCCCGCCGCTCGCCCTTTTCTCTCTCTTTTCTCGATCTCTCTCGACCTCCCTCTCTGTTCTCTCTCTATTCCGCACCCATACCGCCCGGTCGGCGTCTTAAAAGCGTGCGGAGGCCTTTGTCAACCCTCACCATCCTCACGTGGCGTCAGCGCTGACGAGAAACCCGCTCCGCTATCTCGTCCCATACGCCCGACGTCACCCATACCATGGCCGCCCAGCTTTTCTCCTCGGCGAGCCCCCAAAGTCAAACCGCACGCCCAAGCTCACCGTCCCATCGATTCGCCATCATCCCTCTTTCTGTTTTTCCTCTCTGGAGCCCGGATGACGCAAGCCACAGAGCTCCACCATTGTTGCGTCGTGTCGCCGAGCTCGAGCTTATCTCCCTATGCCACCGCCTTAGTCCGTTGTCCACTAGCTCTCGAGCTCCCCTATAAGTAGAGCAACCCTCCCCTCCTCCGGCCGCCAAGAAATCAAGCCCGAACAAGCTCGCCGCCAAGAGACCACCTCCGCCGTGTTCTGACCCGAGCGCCGCCATCAATTCCGACCACTGTAGACCCAGCCACCGCCACCGCCGAGTTCCTTGGACCCCTAGGAAGCTCCTACACCACTTCCCGCCGTCAATTAGCCCCTAAATCGGAAACGCCCAAATCCGCCCGCCGCTGTCCACCGTCGCTGCCACTCTGTATCTCGCCATAGACAAAGGTAAAGACCAATTAACCACCTCCCAGTTCTTCCTCATGTAATGCCGCACCCAAACCACCCAAACCCGAGCCATTCCGCCGCCGAAATGGTCACCGGCGACAATCTCCTCCCTCCGCTGCCATCACCGGTTCGGGATGTCTGCCGCCGACCATCTTCTGCCGCTCTCCAAGCCAATCCAAGCCGTTCAGTTAATTCTCCGTCTCCTCGGCTCTCTGCCAATGTCGGCTGCTCGCCGAGCCTCGCCGCCGCCGGCTAGATCAACTCCGGCGGTCGTCGGCCGTCGATCCCCCACCGTGTTGACCTTGTCGAACTGGCCAACGTGGCCTTGCCACGTGGGCGTCGCGTCAGCCGACGTCGGCCACCTCGGGCCACCGCGACACCTCCCTCCTGACACTGACAAGCCGGTCCCACACTGCCAGCATCCCCGTCCCTCTCTGTAGCACTGACACACCGGCCCACCTGTCAGCCCCTCTGTCCTCTCTCTCACCTTACTGCCTTGCGGGCCCCACACATCAGTCCCACGTCTCCTCTCTCTTCTTCACTATTGCCAGTCCCACATGTCAGTCTCTGCCTCTTCCCTCTCCCTTGACCCAAGGACCCCACATGTCAGCCACAGTGCTCCTCTCTCTCTCCTGACCCGAGGGCCCCACCTGTCAGCCTCTGGACCTTTTTATTTATTCCTTTTTCCCAAATAATTTTAATGCTTTTATTTTCAGAAAAATGATTTAAACTTTGAAAATTCATAACTTTTAAACCGTCACTCCGTTTGAGCCCATTCAACTCTCAAAATTTTTATAAAATTGAGGTCTATACATTGGCACTATTAGTTGTATGAGATAGGTTCTGATTCTTTGTGTTTTTGCATGTTTTCTTTTTGCGACGCGTAGAGGCCGTTTCCGAGGAGTCGCCGAAGGAAGATTTTGTCGAAGACCTGCAGGACCTCGAGCAAGGCAAGTCACCCTTGACCATATTGGACCCATGATTTAAAATTTATTTTTATTTCTAAAACTTGCATAATTAGGAACACGACTGTTTTCGGCCGCGATTTGAAATCGAATCCATCCAACCTAACCTATTTGCTGTATTTGACCCTGCCTTGGATAATTTGATGCCATGTCCTTTGTAACCTCATCATCTTAATGTTCGTACTTGAGTACGAATATCGATGACCCCTTTTTTTCTAAACTAAAATATGACGATGGGAAAAACTAGGGTTTTAAATAAAAATGATTTCAAACCTCGACACCCTTGGTCGAACATTTGCGAAATAAAATAGTTTTACAAAACTTGGTCATGGGACATCGCTGCCTGTGTGGCTCCAGCTCCACTTGACTTTTAAGGACCATGTCCTTGAGGAATTGCACTGAGCATATAACAGTGCGACCACACGGATGGCATGGGACGCCCCTGACCAAGTAACTAGTGTTTCCAGGATGGTTTTCGGTTGCTAATAAATGTGGTAGCGGTTGGGTGGCCAAGAGGGCGATATACCCCCGTCCCTGAGCATAGGAAATGAGTTCCTGGTACTTGGTTGAGAGGACCCATTTATAGGGAAACGTGCTATCCTGGGAAGGCTTTGGAAAGACTTTGTCGCGAACCTCCCTGCTTGGCCAGTGTGTGAGTAAGCTCGCGTCGTGTGGGAAAAGCGTGCACCCTTTGCAAAGGTTTATGAACTGTTCGAACAGCCGTGCCCACAGTTACGGGCGGATGTGAAGTGATTCCTCTAGCATAGATTTTATTTTATAAATATCTGTGCAATTATTTTGCGGGTTGGGAACTGTTACCAGAATCGGTCTCTGTGACTGATGGATGACCTATGTGGCCTGAAACGGACCTGTGTGACCCAGGGTGTTGAATGACACCGTAGTTGAGTTTGTCTGAGTTAAGAGGCAAGTTTAAAATAAAGAGAATCCATGTAAATGGAGGTACCAGAGGAGGGTACGCTCCGAATCGGAAATTGTGACAAGTCTCAGACTTGCGGAATTGGTTGAGACGCGAGTCTCTTCCCGACTAACTTAACTGTGGTGAGTTGTTGCAAAGCAACTCACGGAATGGATTGAAGCGTGAGCTTCTTTCCGACAACCTGAAGAGCACACTTAAGTTTTTGAAACCACAAAATCTTTGAAAACCCTCTTGCGAAAACAACCCTAACTTTCTTTGCTAAACCTTGCATGCCTACATAATTCTGTGACTTGCTGAGTACCTTGTGTACTCACCTTGCTTACCTTCTCTCATAAGCTTATTGAAGATGAAGACCCCACCCTCAGCCAGTTCTATCAGGATCAAGTCGAGTACGAGGAGTTTTAGGGTTTCGGTCTAGGTCCGCCAAGACATGCTTGTGGGTATAGGTCTACCCGTGTATTTCCGCTGCTTACTTTTGTAATGTATCATTGCATGTCTCGGGTTCTGTCTGAGGCTGCAACTTATGTAAGGACTATGTATAATAAATAAAGCAGGTTTGGCTGTGATCTACCGATGT
>RYFJ01003301.1:0-44683 GCA_003991445.1 Oryza meyeriana var. granulata
TGCTTTTAGATGGCCTAGAAAACACCTGGCTTCTTTTGCATCGTTGACCGAGAAGCTCCAACCGCCTGCGCCCCTTCGCCGAATCGAATTCTGGCCCCACCGCCGGCGACGAGAGGACAACGTGTTGCCTCGTCTTCCTCTTCATTTCTCTTTGGGCCCGACACACCGACGCGCTATCGCCGTTCGAACCGACCGACAGCTCGCCGCTCAGGCCGGACCATACACATTCCCAGTCCGGACGTCCGCTTCCTTGTCTCTCCTCGCGCCCTGCATCCCGCGCTCGCGCCCTTCGCGCCCTGCTCCCGCGCCACCTCTGCTTATCCTGCGGGCCGGGTTGTAAGGAATCAGAAAATAGAAACGAAAGAAATAGGAAAAGTAATTAAAAGATTTATCTTGCAACAGAAAAATATGCAAACTTTGAAAATCCATAACTTATTCTTTTCAACTCCTTTCTTGAGTGTGAAATCAATTTTGTTAGTTCTAATTTGCAAACTTTAATATTGTGAAATAAAATATGACACTTCAGTACTGAAAAATCCATAAAATATTGTGAAAGCAAAATTGACTTATTTTAGGCTTAAAGAACTTGAAAATATTTCTATAAATCCATTACAACTCCTTTTAAGTTGAAATGAATTCTATGCGTTCATTAAAGAATCTCTCTGTAAACTGTAAATAAAGAGGAAATTCTGTGTTCATAATTTTTCTCTAAAAATGGAAAATGATCTTTATACCTCTATTAGCCTATGAGTTTATAAATACCAGAAGTCATCCTAATTTTAAAAAATGTTGAAACCACTTTTGTTTAACTCAGAAACATTGTAATCCTATCTAGTGGAAAATTGTATTTGATAAAAATACCTCCCCAAAATAGTCCTAAGTTTTTCGCTAAACCTATCCTTTTGATAAAACTTATCTAAACTAAATCATTTTAAATCCAATTTCAGTAACTCAATTTTGTTCGAACCAGTAGAGTTAACACTGCTCATCTAGAAAATAAATCACACAATAGAACCTTATGGGCAAATGCAAGTTACCCTAAACACAGGTATACACAAATTCCCAATCTGCCATTTTTCAGGTATATGGCTTGTATTTTTGTATTTCCATCCAAGAGAGAAAGACTTGGTTCTTTCCTAATCTTATTAGGAATGCCTACCTTCTGTATTATTCGAATAAGATCTTTGCATAGATATGTTTAATTGCTCTATTGCGCGATAGATTGAGAGATACGAGATACGTGGAAGCTAATCAGGAGTTGAGATGTTCGAACTCGCAGCGCAAGAGCAAGCTCCAAGATAACTTCTAAGCAAAGCACTAAGCATATTGAACCTAATATTCCCGTGTAAAATTGATCAAAAAATTATTGGCATGTTTTCGCGTCTATTTAAAGGGAAAATGGGGTTAGATTACATTACCCAATGGTTACATTTACCATTCCTTATATTGATGACATAGGTTATACCTTGTCACCCTCTGGTTAGACTTTAGGATCTCTTTTTTTACGAATGCTTTACATGCTTAATTCTAGACCTTAGCAACATCCATGATAGAGCTATTGGCTTCAAAACTATTTAATCGAATCGATGGGTTAAAAATCTGAAGAATCACTTGCTGACGTTTAATAATTGAAAATAATGAGTGACTGGACGGATGCATAGGCGCAGGAAGGGATGTGTGTTTCCCTCATCGTAGCTCCGTTGAGTCGTTAAGACGACGCGCTCGAGCAGCCGCTTGAGCGCCTTTGTCAACCGGTGCACCTCTGGTAACCCGCCTACTTTCCACACGTCTCCGGGAAGGGGAGGCTTAACATCAGTAGCACGGGCAGGCTGTGATATCGTACGCGTCGTCAGTCGTGAGGAGAGACCTTGGCGGACTCAGCTGCGAGTACGCAGAGCGGCTGCACTTTGGTGAATCCAGATATGGGCGGGAGGTGCCTCCCGCGACGGTGATTCCCGCCTAGCGTGTCACCATCACGCGGCTAAGATCGTGGGCCGCCGGGTTTACAGTGGGTTGGGGGCTAAGCGTGCAAAAGGTTCTGTTGTGACTAAGGTCGCACTCAATGTGTAGAGTTGTGGGTACCTTGGACGGGTACAATTCAACTATAGTGTAGGGCCTTTTGGCTTCGATCACATTGTGTGGGTAAGAGATGTACACCTCTGATCAGAGTAAGAACTTATTCGAATAGCGTGTCACGGGTCCACAGGACGAACGCTTGAATGTGTCAGTCAATGTGTAGCAATCCAAGCTTGGGATTATGTGGTTACCAGCTTAGGATAGGTTCATGGATGGGTTTTATATAGAAGGATTTCTGATGTTACAATGCTAAATGGGTTTAAATGAAAGGATTTTATTGTCAAATATGATTGGTGTTAGTATGAATATTGAGTTGGCTTGTGTAGCTTAATTGTGTGGCAATGGTGGCCCATGGTATGATGTTATGAGCATGGGATTTATGCTCAATTTTAATTTCCATTTTCAGAACTAAAACTTGCTGGTCTAAAATTTCAGGTTTGTAGTTCTTTACAAATGCTTATGATTTTAAATATATTGCTTGCTCAATAATCAGTTTATGCAAAATCAGTATACAAGCCATAGCTCTTGAGTTAGATGGCTGCATCTCCTTTGTACCTATATATTGTATTAAGCCTTCTGATTACTTGTGTACTCCACGCTTGCATCTTTCAGGTGAGGACAACGCGAGATGAATGTGGTCTACTGTTATCTTTCATTCGCCGAGGGTGGCGAAGGAATCAATGTAGTTTCGAGTTAAGTTCTGCCCCCAGGTCGGTTGCCCTGGTTGGGATTATGGCACACTGGTCTTGATCTTTTATGTTTATATTCCGCAGCTTCTTGTTATACTTTGTGATTGAATTAGGGGTGGTGGAACCCTATTATGTAATATATGTAATCTGCTGCTCGTTTTCATCCATTTTTAGAGTACTCGTGATGTTATCAATTTGGCTTGGCGATGACGTGTGGAGGCGTAGTTCGCTTGCCTGGGACTAGCTTGAACATGAGTTATGAGTTGTGTATTTTGAGATGGTTGGGGGATACTTAACATTTGTGTTCGAGTCCTTGGGGTACGTAGTCGTGTTTGGTCGCACCATCGAGTGGTTTGACGGGCGTGATGACGGGGGGGACTGGCAAGCTATCCTTAATGATTATCTCTTTTGTACAGTTTCTTGGTGCATTTTGGATTTGTATTGTCGAGTGGGTAAGGTTTCAAGTCTGCGATGAGGATGGATGGTTACCTTGCATTATTCGGGTTTCATTTGAGATCTCGATCCTGATTTCTGGTTGCCATAATAGGTTAGCTTCCTCTCAAGTAATGCATTTTCGGGTGTCCACAAAGATCGCAGTCAAGCGAACAGATCAACGTCGAGCAAAAAGCTTCCTGTTAGTCGGAGAGACCTGTACCGCAGGAGCGCATCCGGGTGTCCTTTATGCGGCGTCACCACCGAGGAAGGCAGAGAGCAGATCTTGCTTCGATCCACTCGGGTATATGTGGCAACCACGCGCATCAAGACGTTAGTCGGGGAAGGCTTACCATGGCAGGGATTTTTTTGGTCCACAGCAGTTACTGACGCTAAAGACATCGTTCGCAAGTGCGAAGGGTTCCAGTTTACGCAAGACAAACAAATCTCCCAGCCCAGAAAACTCAAACATCCCATTTCCTGGCCATTTTGCAGTTGGGGGCTCGACATGGTCGGGCCTTTAAGAGAAGCACCAGGAGGGTTCACACATCTAGTCGTCGCAATGATAAATTCACCAATGGATTGAGGCTAAACCCGTTTGCAACAATTACAGCGGCACAGCAAAGACTTCATCATGAGCATCCTATACAGGTTTGGAGTCCCTACCGCATCATCACCGGACAACGCACTCAGTTTGCGGCTGACGTATTCCAAGACTTCTGCGACTCGATTTCGGCGCATCAAGATCTGCTACGCATCGTGTGGCGCACCCACGGAGCAATGGGGCAGGTTGAACGACGCCAACGGTATGGTCTTACAAGTGCATCAAGGCCAGCGATATTTCGACCGCGACTACAACCATTACGCGGGCCGGTGGATACAAGAACTCCCATCCGTTCTCTGGTCTCTCAGAACCACAGTTAGTCGGGCAATAGGGCAATCCCCTTTCTTCCTGGTCTACGGAGCCGAGGCTGTGCTACCAACAGAACTGCAGTTCGGCTCTCCGCGAGTCCGGGCTTACTCAGAAGACGAATCCAACAATACCCGACTGGTCGAGTTAGATCAGCTGGAAGAAGCAAGAGACACCGCAACAATCCAGTCGGCAAGGTATCTTCAAGGCCTGCGTCGCTACCACAATTGCAATGTCCGTGGCCGTGCCTTTTCGGTCGGGGATCTCGTTCTGAGGAAAATACAAACCACCAAAGACAGGCATAAATTATCCCCAATCTGGGAAGGGCCGTTCATTATAGCCGAGGTCACGCGGCCAGGCGCCTACCGACTGAAGACCGAAGACGGTGTCCTCATCACCAACTCATGGAATATAGAACAACTACGTCCTTTCTATGCCTGAGTTTTTACTTTACCATGTGTACAGTTTTCTTTGACTCGCTACGTCGCTTGGTTCAACCAAGTAGTGAGTCGGGGGCTGCATGAATAATATGTGCATCGTCAATAACATACGAGCTTGTCCTCCTTCAGTCATGAGGGCTTCCTACGACATTTGTCATACCTACCTGAGTATAGTTTTTCCTAGCGAACGATTTTATCAAGTTCCCACAGGATTGACTTGGGGTAGAATAGGCAGTCGGGCAAGTCTAATGATGGCTGAATAAATGACTGAAAGCTTGGCGGCACTGCATATATGTTTACACATGTCTTCTCGTAAAAGTTTATACATACCGACTACATGTTATCTTACTCTTCCAGACCCAGGTCTCGAGTGATGGTTTCTGCAGTCGGCCTCGCCCGGGTTATCAGCTCCAGTGCCTCTTCCGGCGTCGTCTCCTCGGCAAACCCCTCCCCAATGGCTTCAATGTCTGCTCGGGGGTAGAGGGATTTTGTCATTGCCAAAGTCCTGGCCACGCCGGCGACGACACGCTCGTCCGAGTACCTTTTCAAGATACTCGGCGCCTCCTCAAGGCGTGTCATCACCTGAGGCATTCTGGTGCAGCTGGTTCCCACCGGGCTAGGATCAATAAGGTCAAGGAGCCCTTTCACGGACCCGACGAGGGCCTCCTGTGACTCCCTGGCCAACTCTATCTCCTGCCTGTAAAACCGGTACTGGGCCTGGGTGTTCGCTCTGGCGTCTACCTGGGTCCGCCAGCCGGTACACCTTGTCAGGATCAATGGCGGATGACACAATTGAAAGACTGGTTAAGATCATGGTCAGGCTAGGGACTTACTCTCGTAGTCGGCTTCCCACTTGGCCACGGTTTTTTCCAGGTCGGCCTTCTCCTTGCCAAGCTTGATGACGGCCCCCTCTAACTCGGCCCGTCCTTGCTCAAGTTCGGCCTTGGCCCTGGTCAAGTCGGCCTGTTGTTTCTCCAGCTTGGCTTTGGCTCTTTTGGCCTCCTTTAGCCGGGATTCCTCCTCTGTTTGGATTTTTAATTCGGCTTCGAGAGCTGCACAACAGATTAGTCAAGAACTCGACCGTGCGGCCAAGTCGGAACTGGGCAGACAGGAACAACTCGGTTGAAGAAATACCAGAAGGGGTCGGTTGGGAAGAATCATTCGGGGGACTCACCTCTGATCTTCTCGGCTTGGGCCCATTTTTCATTACGGAGCCGGTTGATGCCATCCCTTAGCCAGGTCTCCCTGCCCGCGTGGCGCTCCTCCAATTCGGCTTTCAATGCCCGGAGCTGTTCCAGCTCTGCCAGGTGGGGAGCCATTTCCACTAAGATCTTGGTCATCGCCTCATTACAGTCGACAAGATCCTACCCGAGGAAAAACAATTCAAGACTGGAGTCAGACGTCGAAGCAAGAAGACCGACATGACTTTGCCACAAGAATCATACCCATACACCCTCGGATCCGGCGATAGCCACGTGAAGCAAGTCCTCACTTTTCTTCTTCGCCGCGGCCTCGTCAAGCTTGAACCTCCGCGCTGTTCCATCCGGTGCTTGCCAGGTGAATGTGCGAGGAAACTTACGCGGCGGGGCCTCGATCCGGGGGAGATTTGGGATCCCCGAAGATGACGACGATGAACTCCACGACGGCGAAAGACTCTGAGCCCCAACTCTGGCACCCTCGGGGGCTTCCGGGGTTGGCTCGGGGCCTCCCTCATCAACATCCGCGGTTGACACCAACCCGGGGGTTGGGCTCGCTACCTCGGCCATCACTCCTCGGTCATATGGTGCCGGCGGCCCTGCAGTCGGGACTACCTCGACCTCTGTGATCGGGCCAGTCATCGGCTCTGCGGGCGAGACCGCGAGCACCAGCTCGGCTGGAACGGGCTCTTTGGAGGTGGCGGCTGGAGCGGCCTCCTTGAGGTCGATGTCAGCCCGCTTTCTGCACAGCGAAATGGTACATCAGTATGCTACTTCAACACACAAGAATTCCAGAAGGCTCGTAGTAACGCACCTCTTGGAGAATTTTAATTTCCCGACCGGTGACCCGGTCACCGGCGGGGTGCTAGCTCCGGTAGTCGGACCGGTCAGCGTCCTGGTCGGCAATGCCGCATCGGCCCAAGTCGGCTCCGATTCTGGTGCAGTCGGCACGGGCGTCTCCACCCTAGGGGGCGTCAGCTCTGGCCGGCCCCTCGGTGGCGCTGCAGCCGGGCTTAACGACGAAGGGCTCAAACCCGCAGGTCTCAACCTGGGGCTCGATCGTCTGGGCGTCGCAGTGACGGTGTCCTTTATTTTCAGGCCTCCAACCACAACCTGCGATGTCATGGCCCCCTCGCCCCGATAAAGTATGGGTCTTTTCCCGGCTCTCTTGGAGTCGGGTTGGGCGGCGGTGGGGCTCCTAGGCCTTTTTGGTGATCTGATGGCCGACAGCGGACGCGAGTCTTCATCAAATTCCTCGCACCACTACAGATGATTCAACAAGAGCACATCGCATGACTGGGACAATCGCACAAGCAAGTCCATAGGCATTCATTGCAAGAGAAGGATGGAGGTTACCTTGGTACGGGGCCAATTACGCCTATAGGACGCGATTCGACGCTTCGTGTCCTCGGTCTCAACCACCCCACTGGAGAAATATCCAAACAGGACCTCCGTCACCTTCAGCTTGTCGGCCGGCTCATGGCTGACCCGGTCAGGATCAGATTTTCCTTGGTAATCCCAACCAAAGGCACTCCTTAGCTTCAGGGGCTGGAAACGCCGAGTCAGGAACCTCCTAGCCACCCAGGGTCTAGTCAGGCCAGCATCCTTGAAGTTCTTCAGCTTTTCCAACAGCTGATGCACTTGGCCCATCTCCTCGAAGGATGGGTCTGCCGACCAGTTCGGCGAAACCTCCGGTGGCAAGCCGGTGAATGGACGCAAGGAAGGAGCTAGATCGGCGCAATAGAACCATTCCTTGTGCCAGCCCTTCAAGGAGGATTTCAAAGGAAGATTAAGATATGATTTTTTCCTATCACCTCTCAACTGAAGACCAGCCCCCCCAATCACATTGATGTTATTCTTGGAAGGTTGGGGCTTGACGTGGAACAAATGCCTAAAGAGATTGAAATGAGGTTCCACGCCCAAATAACACTCACACAAAGTGACAAAAATGGAGATCTGGAGAATCGAGTTGGGATTCAAGTTCACCAACTCTAGCTTATAGAAGTCAAGGATTCGGCGGAAGAAATTGGAAGAGGGGAGGCACAAACCCCGGTCGAAAAAAGAAGCAAAGACAACTGTTTCGCCCGATCTGGGATTGGGAGCAGACTCACCCTTCGCCGACCGCCAGCGGATCACTTCTTGGCTCGGCAACTTCAGATGCTTCTCCATCAACGACAACTTCACCGAACCGCAATCTGATATCGGCCAAGCATTCCCCGGCAAGCCCGCAGGATCTGACGCTTTCGGCATGATTGAAAGCAAAGGGATTTGGGGGAAAAGCCAATTGGGGGCTTGGAACAGATTAAGAAGACCAAGGACGCCCGAGTTCGAGAGGGGAACAGCAGTGATAGCTAACCCTAGCCGAGCGAGAGGCAAAAAGTTGGGCGCGGAAATGGAAGACAAAGCGGTTCGCGAATTTGGGGAAGATGACGGAATCTTTTTCTCTCTCCCCGTCTTTTTATAACCCATGCCGACTAAACGGGCTTAGGCCTACATAGTCAATACTGGGCTGACAAGATATGAGTTCCTACAGTAGCGTGCTCCATGTGGGCTGCCCGCAAGCTGAGTTGAAATTATAGCGCTGGTGCTACCAACAGGAACCGATGAGGTAAACAGATATGTTTCACGAGAACCTTATTTCTAAACATATATGTTTGGGTATCTGTTTTATCCACCAGGTCTCGAGGATATATCCTTACAAGGATCACAAGCTGGTCTTCATTAAAAATTGGAGATGCAGGTATCTCTCTCGAGTACACCTAACCATGCAATGGATTTATTTTTCATAAAGTGGTACTCGGCCTACATGCGTGGCCACCAGTTGCCATGAGCAACGTTATTCCAGCCGACATGACGCTGAAGAGTCTAACTTTTGAGTAGTGCACTACTCGGGAGAGACTATAAATCTTCATTCCTGCTGACATGATGCGGAGGAGTATAACTTCCGGGTGGGACGCCACTCGGGAACGACTATAAACACCCCTTTTTCCAGCTGACATAAAGCTGAAGAGTCCCACATACGAGAAACATCTTACTCGGCAAGACTATAAATATTCATTCCGACCGACATGAAGTCGAGGAGTCCTGTATACGGGTAATATCCTACTCGGCAAGACTATAAATCATTTTCCGGTTGACATGATACCGAAGAGTCTCATATACCAGTAGAAATCTACTCGGGAAAGACTTCCAGGTTAAAGAACTCTTGACTTTATGATTGATTGTTTTCACAATTAAGCACAAAGTCGGGGGCTACACCTAATAGGTGCGCCTATTTGGCGCACACTATTCATATATCAACATGAAGCCCTTCATAGCCTCGCTGCCAGCTGACATGAAGCAGGACTCGGGAAGAAGACTTACTCGGACAAAGAGTACTCGGGAGCATTGCACTCGGGCAAAGAGTACTCGGGAGCAACGCACTCGGGCAATCTTCACCATGGAGGATGAGCACTCGGCATCAGCTGTGACTCAACTATGAAGGTCTCGGGGGCTACTGTGGGTGCCATGGGCCCCGGGTACCTCATGACAAGCATATGGGCCACTCGGATAGAGGATGGGCCGAGTCTTGTAATTAGAGATAGGAAAGCATCCGGCAGACTTTGCCTTGTACAGTAAGGAACATACAGTCCTAGTCAGATAAGCTTTATCTCTAAGAGGAGATCCCTTGGCCGCATCTGGCTGGGACTCCTACCTTGTACCCCTGTTCCCCAGTATATAAGGGGAGGCAGGGCGCCCTCCTGGGGGCACGGGATCATCGATCATCCACCACCTCAGAGGAATAACAGCTCAACTGGACGTAGGGTATTACCTCACATCGAGGGCCTGAACCAGTATAATTCTCCTGTGTTCCTCTGCAATCCACCAAATTCACCTTCGCCGAGTAGCCCCATAGTTTTATTGCCGGTGTAACACATCGACAGTATTCGGACGGTCCGTTCCCTGGGCAGACGATCCGGTCTCGGGGCCTATTGGACGGTCGATCGTGGCGGACGGTCGATCTAAATTTTTGAAACAAAAATCTAGTTTTGTAAATATTTTTTTAAATAAATATAAAAATAAAAAAATTCGAAAGGAAGGAAGTGAAGAAGACAAGAAGATGGGCCGCCACGGGCCTCTTTCCTGGGCGATAAAGCCCACGCAGCCCACCACCTAGTCTCGGAAAATAAGAAGGCCACCACCCCTCTCCGTCTGTCGGATCGGAAACCCTAGAAGCAATGGCGTCCCTCAGCAAGCACGGCGGCGGCGGCGGGGCGGAGGGCATGCTGGCCTCCTTCTCCCGGTCTTCCGTGGCGGCGTATGGGCGCGACGCGGCGACCATGGGCAAGAAGCTGCTGCGGAGCACCGGGAAGGCGGCCTGGATCGCGGGGACCACCTTCCTCGTCCTTGTCGTCCCGCTCATCATCGAGATGGATCGCGAGCAGCAACTCAACGACATCGAGCTCCAGCAACAAGCTCTCCTCGGCCCCGCGCCTCCTGCCAAATGATCCAATCTAATCTAATAGTTCTACTGCTGCCTATGCCTATGTCATCAATCTTTTCTTCTTTTCTATACTAGTACTAGTGTTTTTACCTGCCTGGTCGAATCAAACCATAGATGGACGTAACTTCTTGTTTTGATTTCTCACTCGCTCTCATGACATGCAAATAAATCTCCGACTATTTTCATTTGTGCTCGTGTCTATCTGCGGTACAATCTACTCGATTATTCTGATTACATATGTGTTGACCATCTGTAAAATCTTCTATAGATGTCCGCAGAGTACTTATTTGCCTGATTCCGATGCCGTATTCGAAAGTTATGCCTGTTTTCAGGTAGGAAGCACGCGTTAGGGTTTCGCGGCTCAACCCCACCTCGGATCGGCGAGTCGGACGGTCCGATCCTTGGGTATTCGGACGGTCCATTCCCTGGGCGGACGATCCGGTCTCGGCGGCTATCGGACGGTCCGATCCGTGGGCGGACGGTCCGATCTAAATTTTTGAAACAAAAATCTAGTTTTGTAAATATTTTTTTAAATAAATATAAAAATAAAAAAATTCGAAAGGAAGGAAGTGAAGAAGACCAGAAGATGGGCCGCCACGGGCCTCTTTCCTGGGCGATAAAGCCCACGCAGCCCACCACCCAGTCTCGGAAAATAAGAAGGCCACCACCCCTCTCCATCCGTCGGATCGGAAACCCTAGAAGCAATGGCGTCCCTCAGCAAGCGCGGCGGTGGCGGCGTGGCGGAGGGCAATCTGGCCTCCTTCTCCCGGTCTTCCGTGGCGGCGTATGGGCGTGAGGCGGCGACCATGGGCAAGAAGCTGCTGCGGAGCACCGGGAAGGCGGCCTGGATCGCGGGGACCGCCTTCCTCGTCCTCGTCGTCCCGCTCATCATCGAGATGGATCGCAAGCAGCAGCTCAACGACATCGAGCTCCAGCAGCAAGCTCTCCTTGGCCCCGCGCCTCCTGCCAAATGGTCCAATCTAATCTAATAGTTCTACTGCTGCCTATGCCTATGTCATCAATCTTTTCTTCTTTTCTATGCTAGTACTAGTGTTTTTGCCTGCTGGTCGAATCAAACCATAGATGGACGCAACTTCTTGTTTTGATTTCTCACTCGCTCTCATGACATGCAAATAAATCTCCGACTATTTTCATTTGTGCTTGTGTCTATCTGCGGTACAATCTACTCGATTATTCTGATTACATATGTGTTGACCATCTATAAAATCTTCTATAGATGTCCGCAGAGTACTTATTTGCCTGATTCCGATGCCGTATTCGAAAGTTATGCCTGTTTTCAGGGAGAAATTTCACTATATGCCATCAAATTCGCGGGCGTTTCAGAAAGTGCCACCCAATTCGCAAGGCTTTCGATTTTTGCCACTGGGAGTACGAATTGTCCTATTTCATGCCACTTTATCCTCAGGTGGTACGACGGAGTTGGATCCAAGCAATCGGCGCTGCGTGAGAGAGACGCCGAGAAGCGCCATTTGGAAGTCGCCGCCGCGTCTCTGCATCCGCCGACGCGCCAGCACTGCCGCGCCTCTCCACCGGCGGACAAGTGACATCTCCGATCAAACAACCAGTATTGAAGCAAGCGTAAAAGAAGCTCCTTTTTCCTTTTCTTTTGTCCTGCAAATTTGTGTTGCCGAAACACTAGTAAGCTCATAAAGGCATTGCATTGCTCCAATATTATGTACTATCACCTTCCAGTGCTGATGTTTTGTGAAACAAATGCGAGTGATGTCGCGTCGCTATTGCTCCAATCTGATCTTCAAGAGTTCAGACACTCATTTGCAGTATGCACTAGCAACATTTTGGCACTGATTAATCATGGTTTTGCCTGCAGTAATGCACTGAGGGAGAAAGTTGTTTGGAATTGCTGCTTGTCTTGTGTTCATGAGCTTCTGTTGCACTGGGGCTTCCTGAGTTTTACTGGTAGCCCGATATCCCAGTGGATGTGCATAGAATTAATTAGCTGTTATTTCATGGGAAGGCCAAATCAATAACCCATAGGATTAGTATAGAACTGGCACCAGGTTAGCTTACAAGCAACAAAGATCACAAGAACTAGCTAAAGTGTAGCATGCCAACGGCTCCTCCGGCTACGGCAGCGGAATGGCCGGTCCGATCCCTAAGCCGACGGTCCGATCTTTGGCAACGGTCTGTCCTATCAACGGTCCGATCCGGGGGGGCAACGGTCCGATCCGTGGGATTCGAAATGCAACATGCTGTGACCTGCAAATTGCAATGCACTGAACTACCTTTTAGCACTATACTAGAGTAGCTTTTGCAAGCACTGAACATGCTGTAGTCCAAATACAAGTCCACTTTTGGAAGCATGCTGTTGAAAATTTTGACAGAAATTAGTACAAAAAACGCCGGCCTTCCCGCCCCGCCCCCGAGATCGGACCGTCCGCTGACCTATCGGACCGTCCGACTCCCCCGGTCGGACCGTTGCCCCCGCCCCGCCACTGAGATCAAACCGTCCGCCTAGGGATCGGACCGTCCGTATCTACGAGGACCGGACCGTCCGCCCAAATATCGGACCGTCCGATACCACCATCATCGGACCGTCCGCCGCTCTATCGAACCGTCCTACACCCCCCGGATCGGACCGTTGCCCCCCGCCCCCCGCCTCGGGCCCAGATCGGACCGCCCGAATCCTCTACGATCAGACCGTCCTCCCATGGATCGGACCGTCCGATCCGTCCCGATAGGACCGTCCGCCGATTTATCGGACCGTCCGACTCCCCCGGATCGGACCGTTGCCCCGCTACCCCGCCCGCAGATCGGACCGTCCGCCCAAGGATAGGACCGTCCGAATGTCCTAATCGGACCGTCCTCCCACGGATCGGACCGTCCAACTCCCCCGGACTAAAAAAATATGAGGGCATTTTTTGATGATATTGGAAGAGGAAATTTTCATATTTTTTAAACTAGAAAAATAGCAACACATATATAATTCAATTTTTCCTATACGCCAAAGCTAGGGGCAACTTCATCATACCACGTGAGAAATTTGCCATTAAAGCTTTGGCATATACGGTTAGATGGATTGAACCCAGCCTGTTCGTTGTGTTAGGAAAATAAACCTGACCGAGATATGTTCTGGTCAGTAGTGCGTGTGTTTTGCGTGGTATCGAGCTGTGTCGTGGAGAATGCGGTGCATTCGCGTCGGTGATTCCAAGTCGATTCAGTTTGTTTTGTGCGTGAGAATAGGTGGGAGAAGGGCATGCATGGTGCCGGTTGGCACTGGAGGAGTCTGAGTCGGTCGGAAACGAGCGTGTGGTGCTCGAGACGTTGAAGACTGAATCGTGCAGATCATGGCGAGATGGCCGGGCAGGGAGTTCGTGGCTCCGAGGTGTGCGTCCCCTGGCTGTTAAATAGCCCTTGTACTCCATCGTTTTCAGTAGCCAAGTTCGATAGGAAACCGCGGTGTTCGTCGCCATTGTTGACTGCTCGAGCTCATGTGTTGTGTTCCAGTGAACCGAGAGAGAGTGTGTGTGCAAATGCTCCCGGCCGGAGGTTCCGGGCTTCTCGCTACGCGGACGAGGACCCGGGCGCGGGCGCGGGCGAGGGCCTGGGCACGGGCACAGGCGCAGGTCCCGGGCGCGGGTGCAGGCGGGGGCGAGTGGATTTCATTGAACACCTTCGCTGCGGCGCTAACAATTGGTATCAGAGCAAGGAACGAAGATGTCCGGCACCCCGCAGAAGCCTGGCGTCGCGGCATCATCCCCAACACCGGCGCAGTTGAGCTGCCGCTGCTGACCAAGACCAACTATCGTGAGTGGTCATTGGTCATGCAGATGAGCCTAGAGGCGTTGGAGCTCTGGGATGCTGTGGAGGCCATCAGCGCCGAGCGCGCCAAGGATCGGCGGGCGCTGGCCGCCATCTTGCGCGCGGTGCCGCCGGAGATGAAGGCCGGGCTCGTCGTGAAGAAGTCGGCGAAAGAAGCGTGGGAGGCGGTGAAGAAGATGAGGGTCGGCGATGATCGCGTGAAGTCCGCGAACGTGCAACGTCTCTTGAAGGAGTTCAAGAACGTCACGTTCCACGACGGGGAGCCCGTCGACGATTTCGTGATGCGCATCAACGGGCTTGTCGCCAGCCTGCGCGAGCTTGGCGAGGCAATGGAGGAGAGCCGCGTGGTGAAGAAGATCCTGTGCGTGGTCCCGAAGAAGATGAAGCAGGTCGCGGTGGCGATCGAGATGCTTATGTTCCTCAACACCATGTCCGTGGAGGAGCTCATCGGACGTCTACGCGTGGCAGAAGAGTCTCGCGACGTCGATGAGGAGACGGGGGGTGCTGGGCGTCTGCTGCTCACTGAGGAGCAGTGGGAAGCTCGCCGGCGCAACGGCAAGGAGCACGGTGGCGAAGCGAGGCGCGGCGGAAATACGCGGCACGGAGGCGGTGGCGACAAGGGCAGTGGCAGCCACGTCAACGACGACGGCGGCAGTAGCACGTGCTCGGGGACCAGCGGGCGTTCGGAGCGCCGCAACCGAGGGAGGTGCTTCAACTGCGGCGTTCGTGGCCACATCGCCAGGGACTGCCGGGAGCCGAAGAAGGAGAGGGCCCTCCTCGCGGACGCCTGCGAGGAGCCATGCCTGCTGTGAGTCGGTGCGCATGGTGATGTCAGGTTTAGGGGGGGTGATTGTTAGGAAAATTTTCTCCTCCAATATCAAAAAATACCCTCATATTTTTTTACTCCGGGAGAGTCGGACGGTCCGATATTTGGGAGGATTACATATGTGTGCTCATGTCTATCTGCGGTACAATCTACTCGATTATTCTAATTACATATGTGTTGACCATCTGTAAAATCTTCTATAGATGTCCGCAGAATACTTATTTGCCTGATTCCGATGCCGTATTCGAAAGTTATGCCTGTTTTCAGGTAGGAAGCGCGCGTTAGGGTTTCGTGGCTCAACCCCACCTCGGATCGGCGAGTCGGACGGTCCGATATGGATCCGGACGGTCCGATCCTTGGGTATTCGGACGGTCCGTTCCCTGGGCGGACGATCCGGTCTCGGGGGCTATCGGACGGTCCGATCCGTGGGCGGACGTCCATCTAAATTTTTGAAACAAAAATCTAGTTTTGTAAATATTTTTTGTCGGACCCGGGTTTGACCCCGAACCCTATGTGTGTACCGTGCTAGTCCCACGATCAATTGCTAGCACACACATTCAACTTTGGCATCATAATCCATACATCACAGGTTCAGCTCACAGCAGTCCAAACATAAGTCGTACAAGAGTCTAGACTTTAGCGATTACATAGAGGCCGACCGGCCAAATAGAATAACAAACTAACAAAGAGTTCAACAGCGGAAACAAGATAATAGAGGCACCAAAAACCAGCAAGTATGCCTCTGCCTGCCCACAAGCAACCAACCGGTAAGCCCTAGTAAGCATCGTCGTCGTCGTCTCCAAAACCCGCTGCATAGAAGTACCCGATTGTCGGGTCCTCCTCAACCATCTCTAAGAAAAAAGAAGTCACACAAGCGTGTGGGTGAGTACAATACGTTACTCCGCAAGACTTTAGTGTTTGCAATGGTATTCCATAATATGCGAAGATAAACAAGGAGTGGTTCAGGTCCTGCAGTTTGCATAAATCATAGTATATATAGTGAAAACATTGCGGTTTTGCAACGAAATATTTTTTGAAAATCAAGCTAGCAAGCAAACAAGTATATAAGCATCAACCCAAGTGTTTCCAACCATATGGGCTCCCTGCCCATGCCAGCCAACAGAGGCAACACGCTGCCACAACCATCCTAGCGAACTCCCCGTTCGCACCAAGATCTTTCCCCAAAACAGTTCCCAAAAATTAAAACTACTACGGTGGAGAATTTCCCAAGTCGTCCATAACCGAGGACACGGCTATTCGAATAGTTTTAACTCTCGAGAGCAAGAGGGCGCGGGTTCGGGAGCAAGAGGGCGCGGGCGCGGGCTCGCGAACGAGAGGGCGTGGGAGCGAGAGAGCGCGGGCGCGGGCGCGGGCGAGCGAGAGGGCGCGGTCGCGAGAGAGCGCGGGCGCGGGCGCGAGCGAGAGGGCGCGGTCGCGAGAGAGCAGCGAGAGGGCGCAGGAGTGAGAGAGCGCGGGCGCGGGCGCGAGAGAGCGCGGCGCGGGCGCGAACTCGAGAGAGGGCCCGGGCGCGAGAAAGGGTGCGGGCACGGGAGGGAGTGCGGTGGGCACGGGCACGAACTTGGGAGAGAGCGCGGGATTCCGGCCACCGCCGGCCATGAGAAGACCACCTACAGCTTCGCCTTGAACTCCTCTGGCTTTTCTCTTTCGGCCCCGACTGCAGCCGATGCCGCCATCGCCGTCGCCACCGCGGGGAAGCTCGCCGACACAGCTCTATGCCTGGCCGGACCATCCACTCCCAGTCCGGACGGTCCGTTCCATTGTCCCTGTCTGTGCCTGCTCTGTTTTGGTCCCTAAGGCGCTGGTTTACATAGATCGCACGATCCTTAACCCGTTGGCTGAGATTTTTCATTCATGAAGGATCACATGAAGGGCATGCAGATGGAAAAACGGTTTTATGCACCAAAGATCAAAAGTGGGCTGTTACATTTTTTTAAATAAGTATAAAAATAAAAAAATTCGAAAGGAAGGAAGTGAAGAAGACAAGAAGATGGGCCGCCACGGGCCTCTTTCCTGGGCGATAAAGCCCACGCAGCCCACCACCTAGTCTCGAAAAATAAGAAGGCCACTAGAGATGTCCAAATGGGCCGTGCCCCGTCGGGCCGGCCCGGGCACGGTGCTACAGTAACCATGCCCGGGCCGGCCGGCACGGTTGGCCGTGGCCGTGCGGCACGGCCCGAGTAGCCGTGCCGTGCCTAGGCCGGCGGTGCGGCACGGCCCGTGGACTGTAGCGGGCCGGCATGGGGCACGGGCACGGGAACGGGGCACGGGCGCGGGCACGGGGCACGGGCTGGCACGGCCCTCCCGGAGGGCGGCGGCGGAGGCCGTGCCGCCGTGGCAGGCGTCTGCGGCCAGCGGAGGCCGAGGCAGGCGTCGGCGGCCGAGGCCGGGGAGGCACCCGGGCGCGGAGGCGGTGACGGAGGGCTCCGGCGGAGGCCGAGGCAGCAGCTGGGAGGAGGCGGGCACGGGAGGAGGCGGGCGTCGGCCGGGAGGAGGAGGCGGCGGGAGGGGACGGCCAGGAGGAGGCGGCGGAGGGCGCCAGCGGAGGCCGAGGCAGCAGCCGGGAGGAGGCGGGCGCGGGAGGAGGCAGGCGTCGGCCGGGAGGAGGTGGCCGGGAGGTCCGAGGAGGAGGCGGCGTGAGGAGGCGGCCGGGAGGAGGCGGCGGAGCCGAGGAGGCTGGGAGGAGGCGGCGGGAGGCCGAGGCGGCGGGAGGAGGCAGAGGAGGACCGAGGAGGCGGGAGGAGGCCGAGAGGCGGAGGCCGAGAGGAGGCGAGGCGGAGGAGCCGAGGAGGCGGCGGGAGGAGGTGGAGGAGCCGAGGAGGCGGGAGGAGGCCGAGGCGGCGGGAGGAGGCGGAGGAAGCCGAGGAGGCGGCGGGAGGCCGAGGCGGCGGGAGGAGAAGCCGAGGAGAGGAGGCCGGGAGGAGGTCGAGGCCGGGTGCGTGCGGGAGGATGAGGCAGGCGAGTAGGCGACCGTTGCACTGACATCTGCCCGCCCGTTGCGACGCTGATGACCGTTTGCTACAGTGTTCGGCCGCGTTGGCCCAGTAAAATATTGACATGTGTCCCAACGGTCCGAAATAACGGCTAGATTTTGAATCTAGCCGTTGCATGAGAAAAAAAATCCGAAAAAATATCAAAAAAATCCGAAAAATTGTGAAATTTTTTCCTATAAATAGGGGAACCCCAGCCACATTTTTGGTCATCCAAACCTCCCAATCTCTCCTCTTGTGCTCTATTCTCCTCTCTTTTGCTCTCTTTGCTCAAAATTTTTGATTTAGACAAAATTTTGTCTAAAATTCAAAAATTTCCCACATTCTCATAGGTAATAGCTGCAGCCTCTGGTACTCCTGCAAGGTAAAAAAATCCTAAATTTTCTTCTTTGTTCGTACTATTTTTTTAATACTAATTTTCTCTATTTATATTGCAGGATGGATCCGAACTACCCGACGTTCCAACTGAGCGACTTTGACCCGAGCTATCTGTCGATGTCGCAAGGAGACAACTCCGGGTCGGCTCCTACACCGCAAGAACATACGGAGGAAATACATGCGGCTTCACAAGTGTCGGAGGATGAAACCTCGATGGCGGGAAGTCAGGAGACCCCCCTTTGAGATTCGGCCAGGGGAGTAGTTCTCAGGCGGACGCGGCGTCTGGAGACGATGGATGCTCGGGACTGGGGGCCCGAGCTGGGAGAAAAAGAGGTTTGGACCGTCCGTTTCGGGAACGGACTGTCCGGACCGTGTTAATCGCGCGGGAGAGACAGGAGGCGTTTTAGACAGGTTCGGGCCGCTCGGAAGCGTAATACCCTACTCCTGTGTGTGTTTGGCTATGAGGTGGATGAATGTGGTATGCGGTTACAACTAGAGCTGGAGGATCTCGAGGAAGAAGAGAACCTCAGTTGTCTAAGGCTGGAGCTAACTAGAGCTGTGGCCCCTGGCCCTGTTGCTCGGCCGGGATTAGCCCCGGGCAGGAACAGGGCCACGTCTTGAAGAAAAGAGGGGACGCGGGGTGAACCTGGTTCGCCTTGGACTGGTATAGCTTGAAGACTTGTTGCGTAGACTGGGTTATGTGCCCAGGACCCGGGCGTCGCCATCGAGTTCTTCGTGGCAACCCGCTGGCCGGAGATCGCGGCAGCAGAGAGGTGTGTCGTCCAATCAAAGGTCGCCACCGAATCTGCCGCCGACGAGGCCTCCCGCGCCTGGTCCGCGATGGAGGCGCGGGAGAAGGAAACACTCTCTCGGGAGGGAAGCGTCCGGGCCCAAGAGGCCGGGCTCGCGTCTCGGGGGTGTGAATTCGCCACGCGCGAGAAAGTCGCGGAGGTTCGCGAGGAGGCGCGGGAGGCCGTGGCCGAGTCCGCTGCCCCGGAGGTAGGGTTCCTCGACTGCGGCGAGCATCTGCTGGAGCCGATGTCGATGAAGAGTTCGAGGAAGACGCCGGTTCCCTTCTGACGCCATCCATGGCCGCCTTCGGGGCCCGGGGGCCCTCCATGCCCCCGAGCGCTGACCTTCTAGCGCCGCCCGGGGTCTAGTGCGAAGTACACCGGTGACCTCCCCTCGTGCGATGACATCTCCGGGCCTCGCTTGTGCTTGCGGTCCGGTTTTGCCTGTCTTGAATAAAGAGATATAT
The DNA here is from genome assembly GCA_003991445.1 of Oryza meyeriana var. granulata. NCBI lineage: Eukaryota > Viridiplantae > Streptophyta > Magnoliopsida > Poales > Poaceae > Oryza > Oryza meyeriana. The sequence continues at coordinate 19,498 of RYFJ01003301.1, forward strand.
TTGCATATGTATATGATCATGTTTATGTTTTCGTACCTTGGTTTATTGTGCTGTTCGGAGGTCGCTTGCACTCGGGGTCCCATGTCTAGGGACGTCGAGTACCGGGCGCCATCCGATATCGAGGGCCAGCAACCGCGAACAGCCGTAGGGTGTGAGACCCCTGTCCGGGCCCCGGCGTAGCCGCTTGCCCCTGGAGCTCAGGCCCCGGGGGCAGCGAACGCGACCGTTGAACGCCTTGGGAGTTCGGTTCTCGGGGGGCGCGAGCAGTTCGGACGTGAGCTTGGCGGAGCGACGAAGTCCGTAGGTCCGTCCCCTTCCGTCTCCCGGATCCCGGGGCCCTCCGCGCCCCCGGGAGCCATTGGCCCAGGAAGCGCCACGATGCCGCGGGAAAAGATTTGAGCGGAGACGGGGCGGCCAAGCAATGGAGCATCTGGCGCCTCGGCGGTGGCCGGGGAGGCGCCTTCCCCGGGCGTACTCGCCTCGGGCCCCGGGCCCCGGGGATGTTCCTGGTCCCGGGGCACGTTACGGGGTTGCTGATCGGAGCGCCCTTCTTTAAGCCTTCCGAGGAAAGGTTTAATCTGCGCTCAGAGATTTGTGAGAGTATTCGGCTCGTTCCCTTTTCCGTCCCGTGCTACGAACGGTGGCGTCGATCACCTCCCGGAGGTGTCCTCGCGGTCGTGACCGTGCGGAGGGAAAAATTGCGCATAAGCATTTCGCCCCCTACCTCCGGAAAGAACCGATCCCAAGGCTAGCCAGCGGGGGCACCGGAGCCGCTGGGACCCGGGGCACCACTCAGAGGGGCTCCACCACGGTCCCGCAAGCTCAACAACGCCCCGGGGTTAGCCCGGGATCCGGTAACTCGTCGGTAGAGAACTGATGATAATGCGCGAACCCTAACCGTCGCACGGGCGCGGCCCGAATACGCCCCCAAGGGATGAGACAGCCACGGGCGCAACACACGGAAAAAGACGAAAGGGACGACACTGAGAAAGATATTAAAATGCTGATTATATGAAAGCGTATACGCAAGGGGGACCCTGGTCAGCGCTGAGGTTTGGAGCCACTTACAGGATGTATTTATGGAAGAATTTGGTGAGGGTGCTCCCAGGCTTACCGAACCCGGTCGGGAAACATCGATCATCAGGAAGGGGCTTCCCACGGGGGGAAGGTTTACTTCTTTCCAGCGCGTGTAAGGACACGGTGGAGAACCAACCCCCAACCCGAAGCGATCAGACCCGTACCTTACGCTAAAGATAGCGCTTGAGGTCTTGCTGGTAACGAGCGACGCGGAGTGGAGCGCGTCACCTTTGTTCCTCGAGGAAGTCGAGGTTGTCGAGCTGCATATTTGTCATGGTTGATATTGTCGATGTAGCGCTGTACCCGAAGAGAGCCGAAGGAGAGTTTTGGTGACAGAACGGCTTCGGCCCGGTACACCAGGAAGAAACGGGGTCTCCCCGGGCGCCCAAGTTGGTGTGGTATGAATCGCCCCCGGGACCGCCGGGGAAAGGTCTACTCTGTACATAGTGAACTGTGAGAGAGTTTGGCTTGTTCCCTTGTCCACTCCATGCTACGAATCGCGGCGTCGATCACCTCCCGGAGGCATCCTCAGAGTCGCGACCGTGCGGAGGAAAAGATCACGCATAACCATTTCACCCCCTACCTCCGGAAAGAACCGACCCCAAGGCTAGCCAGGCAAGGCATCGAAGCCGCCGGGACCCGGGGCGCCTCCCAGAGGGCGCCCTTAGGTCCCCGCGAGCTCGACAACGCCCTGGACCTAGCACGTCAGGATACGGTTACTCGTCGGTAGGGAACTGATGATAATGCGCGAACCCCAACCGTCGCACGGGCACGTCCCGATTATGCCCCCAAGGGATGAGACAGCCCCGAGCGCAACACATGGAAACAGACGAGAGGGACGAGACCGGGAAGGATATTAAAAACGCTGCTTATGTAAAGTGTATATACATGGGGCCCCGGCCAGCGCTGAGATCTTAGAGAGATCCGGCGCTGGCCCGGGCTCACCGCAACTTACAGGATGTTTATACAGATAGATTTGTGAAGATGCTTGATGTGCCTAGGGATGGAGCTCGGACTCGCTTCCCTCGCGAGCCTCGAGGCTGGGGAGACGCATGTGCTCGGGACCCGGGGGCCCCGGCCAGCGCTAAGGATATACGTCTGGGACCCGGGGGCCCCGGACTGGAATACGGTTTTGATATAAGCCGGGTTCCGGGGGCCCGGGCTTGAATATGGAATGTGAGACGACCTTCCGGACGCATTCTCGCCGGGGCGGTGCTTGTCCGGGCTATCGCGCCCTATTCCGGGTGTCGCGTTCCTAGGCTTGCACTCGCCTTGGCGAGGCCGCCCTGGTTCGGCACCTCAATGTCGGGCCCGGGGCACGGATTTGGGAATCCGTGCCTCGGCTCAAACATGTGCCCGGGACCCAGGGGGCCCCGGACTGACATGTGATTTGACGTGGTCAACATGTGCCCGGGCACGGGGGCTCGGGCAAGGACATGGACCGCATCGGGACGACTTCCCCGGACCCGCCCTTGCCGAGGCGGTGCAGTCCGGGTACTCGCACCCTGTTGAAGTTGTTCCGGCTCGGGAGCGGGGTTCGGACCGTCCGCCTAAGGGTCGGACCGTCCGAGTTGCTACAACCGGACCGTCCGCCGAGGGATCGGACCGTCCGAACGGCTTCGGTGGCGCTCGGCCCGCTAAGGCTCCTGCCGGAACTTCTTGACGCGCTCGGCCAGCTTTTGGACGGCGCGGCATTCCGAGAGGTCGTGCAAGTCCGTCTCATGGACAGTGCACCACTTCCGGGCTATGGCCGGCTCGAGACGCTCGGCCAAGATCTGGACGGCGCGGCACTCCGTGATGTCGTGCCGGTCCGTGTCGTGGAAGGCGCACCACCCCCGGGCTGTGGCCGGCTTGAGGCGCTCGGCCATGGCCTGGACAGCGCGGCACTCCGTGATGTCGTGCCGATCGGTGTCGTGGTAGGCGCACCATCCCCGAGCTATGGCCGTCTCGTCAGGCTCGGCTGTGCCCTGGACGGCACGGCACTCCTTGAGGTCGTGCCAGCCCTTCTTGTGGAGGGGGCACCACCTCCAGGCGGTTGCCGGCGGCGGCGGCGTACGTGCGGCCTTTTGCCGCTTGCTACCACCATTGCCTCTGCGGGCAACATAGCTCCGGGGGCTGCCCGTAGCCGCCCAAGCGAAGTCCTTGGCGGCCTCCTTGGCCTTCCGGCGCTTCCTCCTGTTCCGCTGTGACGCGGAACGTGGGAGCTCGCCATCATCTCCAGGGCCCTGGTCGGGGGCCCTAGGACTTGCGGCAGCATTCGCGCGCCGCTCGCGCTGCCACTCGATCGTGACCCGGGTGTCCTCCTGAACCCGCATCCGGTCCAGCCGGTCGCGGAGGTCGCCATGGGCATTGTCGGCCGGGGGCCCAGGCCGCCGGGCTCGCGCCGCGCGCCCCCAGGGAGACGGGGAGCGTGGCGGGCTCATTGCTGAGCTAGCGTCATCCGGCGGGGTGAAGCCGCCGAGCCCCTCGTTGAAGTCCCACGGATGATGGCCTCCTGCCATGGAGTGCATCGGTGTTGCTGGCGTACCACCTGAAAAGGAAACTCCCCCTACCTGGCGCGCCAGCTGTCAGAGGATGAAACCTCGACGGCAGGAAGTCAGGAGACCCCCCTTTGAGATTCGGCCAGGGGAGTAGTTCTCAGGCGGACGCGGTGTCTGGAGACGATGGATGCTCGGGACTGGGGGCCCGAGCTAGGAGAAAAAGAGGTTCGGACCATCCGTTTCAGGAACGGACCGTCCGGACCGTGTTAATCGCGCGGGAGAGACAGGAGGCGTTTTAGACAGGTTTGGGCCGCTCGGAAGCGTAATACCCTACTCCTGTGTGTGTTTGGCTATGAGGTGGATGAATGTGGTATGCGGTTACAACTAGAGCTGGAGGATCTCGAGGAAGAAGAGAACCTCAGTTGTCTAAGGCTGGAGCTAACTAGAGCTTGGTGGACTAAGGCCGGAGATGAACCTCTGCTGAACCTCTAGAGCTTGCTTGAGCTCCCCTCCTGCCTGTGGCTTGGATCCTCCTTTTATAAGTCAAGGGGAGTCCACAGTGCCTCATACGTGGCGAGAGAGATTTTTCGGTGACTTCTCCTGTGCTCCCGTCTGCCTGCGACGCCCACGCCGGAGTAGGTCCTGCTGCTGCACGTCGTCATGAGAGGATGGAGCGGAGAGATGTGACGGCGCCTCTGCCGTCTGGTCGTGGAAAAAGGGGGCCTGCATAGTCAAAAGCTTCTGACTACACAGCGAACGAAGCCTCCATAGTCAAAAGTCTTCTGACTGCACGGTCGGATGTCCATGGGGGGCCATCGGGAGACGCCCACACGTGGCAGCGTAGTTGGCAAGTTGGTCCGCGGAGTCTTTCCAGTGAATCGACATCGGCAGTCGGTAGTCGGCATCGGTAGTCGGCAGTCGGCCCCGGGCTCGGGCATCGGCACCCGGGACCGGAAGGATCGGCACCCGGGCACCCGGGCAGTCGGCAGTCGGCCGTCGAGCCCGGGCATCGGCGCTCGGGGCCGATGGAGATGGCGCCCCGGGCGCCCAGCGGGACGTTGACCGTAGCCGGCCATCTCTTCTGCAGAAAGTGGGCCCGGAGGAGCTGACGTGGCCGGAGATCCACGCGTCCCCGCAGAACGTGGGACCCCCAGTCCCATTTCGCCGACAATATTAGTGTAGTTGCTCATTATGTTGATGATGAATGGGAACTACAAAAAAGAGTAATAGCTTTAAAATTAATTGATGTTTCACATAATGCAGAAAATATTGCTGAACGAATTTCTAGAGTTTGTGAGGATTTTGGCATCACAAATAAAATATTTGCAGTAACTCTAGATAATGCAGCTGCAAATTCCAAAGCAATGGAAATTTTGCAGCCTTTATTCAATGTTTATGCTGAATCATTTCTTTTACATCAACGTTGTGCTTGCCATGTTATTAATCTTATAGTTAAATCCGGTTTTAAAAGAGTAACTGTATATCTCGATTCTATCCGTGAAGCCATAACATGGCTGAATGGTTCTAATCCTCGACTTGCGACCTTCAAGCGATTCTGCATCGCTTCGGACAAGCATCCACGCAAGTTCCAAACGGATGCGGACCATCGGTGGAACTCGACTTATTTAATGTTGAAACATGTCTTGCCTTACAAAGAAATACTAACTGTTTTCTTGCAGTCCAAGAATGTTATTACCAGTGACGGGCAACCGCTACTGACGGAACAGTTTTGGCATGTTGTAGAAAGGTTTTATTACTTTCTTGAAACATTTTATGATGCAACTGTTACTTTGTTTGGTGTTTACTATCCAACTGCTAATTTAATTTTGCATAAAATTTTTGAGATTGCCACTTTATTAAAAGAATATGAAGATGACCAACTATTAGGATTTGCAGTATATAACATGAAACAAAAATATCTTAAATACTGGAGGAACATTCCATACTTGTATGCTTTTGCATTTATTCTTGATTCTAGGGGTAAAATACGGGGGTTTCTAAATATTTTGAATCTTATTGGGGATACAATGAATATTGATTACACTAACTACTATTCTGATTGTAAGACAAAATTATATGAAGTATTTCGAAAGTATGAAACTAAGTTTCAGGGAGTTCGCGTGCAAAGAGCCCCACCCGTCCCTATCCCAGGTAAGAAGAAATTGCAGTGGGGCCGAATTTGGGGTGGTTCCTCTTCTTCTTCGAGCACCGGTGGTGGAAGTTCGGCCGCAGCAAGTCCTGCACATGCTTCACTTGAAGCTCTTGAGCTGTCCACCTACTTGGACAGCGACTCGATCAACCAGGAACTCATCTCTCTCAGACTCTCAGTCACTCTCACTCAGTCGGGAGTCGGGACTTGGCGCAGGCGGGGAGGCGGCGGAGGGCGGCCGACCTCGGGGGGTGGCGCACAGGCGGGGAGGCGGCGGCAGGCGGCGGAGGCTGGGGAGGCGCGCGCAGGAGGCGGGGGCGGAGGGGGCGGAGGAGGCCGAGGCGGCGGGACGAGGCGGAGGCCCCCCCGGCGGATTTTTACAGGCGGCCCCCTTGCCGCCCTCTCAGAGGGCGGTTTTTGTGTGGCCGGGGGGCCGCCTGCAAAATGGCCGTTTCATAGTATATAGTCCAGACCGTTCGAACAGGATTCGGACGGTCCGGACCGTACAAATTGCCGTTTCACAGTATATAGTCCGGACCGTCCGAATATGGTTCGGACGGTCCGGACTGTATAAATTGCTGTTTCACAATATATAGTCCGGACCGTCCGAATATGGTTCGGACGGTCCGGACTGTACAAATTGCTGTTTCACAAATTGCTACAAATTGTTGTAACGCGCGCTACGTACCTTAAAACAGTCATAACTTTTGCATATGGTCTCGGAATCGGGCAAATAAGTACTTTACGGACATCTACGGAAAATTTTACATCCGCTAGAATCCCAACATCAAGCATGCTTCTTGTTCATCAAAGCGTATGGTCTTAATGGTACAGACATCATAAATACAGATCAACTACCACTTTGTTTAAATACTAAATCATTTCACACTTCTAATCCTTGATACATCAATTTGTAGGTACAATGAAAGTTATGAACTTATAAAAAACCAAAACTTAATCCAAGTAAACATCAAGAACAATAACCAATCCAGAATGATAATAAAAAATGAGAGCTGAAAGCAAACACTCCCAAGTATCTTAATTACCATCCCCTCGTTCCTGAACATCTGAAATGTCAATGGTCTGCAATCGCTCTTCCTCCGGAACTAAACACCAGTTTGGTGACTGCACTGCCCTGAGCCACTTAAAGTCATCCACATTTGCCCAATTACCAGTCTCCTCCTCAAGCCCAGCATCCCTCAAATCCTCCTCAATCCCTTCATAGTTCAAAGCATGTGGCGCGAACCTCACACCGCTGCAATCCTCAATGATCGGCCTGCTCCTCACCCTCAGGTAGAAATCCGTCGCCCTCGCCTCGTGAATCCTGATCTGGTGCGCCGCCATTACAAATGTGCAGCGCTCGACGTCCTCTATGAGCACCGAGCCAAAGACAGCGCCTACTAACACACGGCAATCTTTTAGCTTGTGAACATATAGTGCCCGGCATTTGCCCTTCAGGTAAACCTGACAAGAAACAAGATCAGCGAGAGTGAAATCCCCATCCTTCTCGTCGGAAACCCTCAGATCCTTCACCAAGGTGGCATCTCTCCGGCCCCGGAACCCGAATCCTGGTAGGATCGCCTCGACGGTTGGCTTTGGCTGCTCTGGAGGTGGCACCGGCGGCAAGGTGGGAGGATCTTGCGGGGGGTTATTGGGGGCTTTGCTCTTGTTCCTGAAAGAGAACGACTTCTTGGGACGGAGATCGGAGGCGGCCAGCCTGTGTGCGGCGCGGAGGTCGGAGACGGCGGTGAGGGCGGAGCGGAGCTCGTAGGGGGGCAGCGAGTGGGAGGCCTCGGCGACGAGGCGGTCGAGGTCGTCGATGGCCGTGGCGGCGGTGGAGAGTGAGGGTTGCGCGTCCTCGGGGGAGGAGGATCGGCAGGCAGACAGCGCGGACTCCGCGGCGAGCTTGGCGGCCGCGAAGCGGGAGACGAAGGCCGCGACGGGGGAGGCGTCGGGGGAGTCCTGGGACGAGGGGGTGGCGGTGCGCTTGGAGAGGCGCTCCAGCATGGCTAGGTGCTTGCGGTGGCCGGCGGCGGCGGCGGCGGAGGGTTTGGTGTGGTCGGGCTCCGACTCCATTTCGGCGGCGGAGGTGGCGGTGGCAGTGGATGGCATCGAGGACGCCTGCGGCCCAAAAGCGAGTGCTTTCACTACTGAGCTCGGCGCAAGGGTTCACAATTTGGAACTTTCGATGAATTTCACAAAATTCGAGCGGTTTAGAGGTGCTCCGAATATTAGGTGACGAAATTCATCGGACTCGTGTATAGGGCATGAACAATATTCCATTTGGAATCTGTTAGTCTGTCACCGTCTAAAAGAGCATGCCACGCTTGATTTTTCGTGATATAGAGGCAAGAGAAAAATAGAAAGAAGGACGTTGTATGAGGATCAGTAGATGGTCTACTAGATGACTTACTATCGTATAAACACTATCAGATACTAGCTAAATGCCGGTAATTTGTTACGAATAAAAGAAAAAATAATATTACCTAAAATAAATAAAGTATATTTTCCATGACATATAGCGCCAAGCTTTTTCTATAAGAAATACTCACTTTAATTTAATTTTTTATGTGACTATCTATTTAGATTTAGTTATATAATATTAAAGAGTTCGGGGTAATATGTGAAAACTAAGGAGTAGGTGGCGTCATCCTTGGGGTATTTTTAGAAGAGTATGGACTATGGACTAAATTATCATCTAGATATTACGTAAAAAGATTATATAGTGTTGACGCCGGAAACCCGCCGGGGGCCATCCGGCGTCTTGCGAGACACGCGAAGGCCTGGGAGATTTGCTTCACTCCAGTGCAGGTCCTAAAAGGTTGATGTTCGTAGGCGTGCCAGTCAATTTGACCCCGCAATTGACAAGGAGAATATCAGCTCAGGGATTCAATCAGCCAATAAGAATCCTGCTAGCTGATTGCCGAAGAAATGCTTGAGCATCGGCTGAAAGCCGATGATAAAACTTTGTCCGGGCCCAGCCGTCCGCGCCCGGGTCCTTGTGCCCAGGTCCTCACTCCCGGGTCCTCGCTTGTGCTCGTGCCCAGGTCCTCACTCCCCGGTCCTCGCTTATGCTCGTGCCCGGGTCAGCAGCAATTGCACATCGGCTATCGGCCGATACGGACTGATGTAGGCTCCTTGTAGCCGATAGCCGATGGCACCTGTGTATCGGCTAGGAAACCGATAACGCTATAAGCAAATAGATAAGCTGTCAGTATAACATATGCATCGGCTAGAAGCCGATGATAAAATAGATAGGCAGAATAGTAAGCTAGCCGACTGCCAAGGAAACACATGTGCATCGGCTAGAAAACCGATGATAATATAGATGACCAAAATAGTAAAGATAATACAGTCGGCTTTATAAAAAGATAACCTATCGGCTAAGCACTCCGATAGAACATCGCATAAACACCTATCGACTCAACAAGAATAAGATTATTACTTTCGGTCTAGTAGATCGGACCGAACCGTTGCAGCACAGACCAACAATGATAATAGAATCTCGATGAGCCGATAGATCTAATGCAATTGTGATGAAGATAACTTATCGGCTATACATTCCGATAAGACACTTGCGCAAAAACCATCAACCTAGCAGGAACGATTTATCGCTGGCAGCTCAGTAGGTCGGACCCAACCGATGTAGCACGAACTGATGATAAATCGCTCTCAGTAAGCTGATAAGATCTACGCACGCATGATGTGGTATACCTGATCGACCTAAGAGGTCGGACCGAACCGATGCAGCCGTAGACAGGGCAGATACACCTGGGTAAGGGGTGACGAGTCTTACCCTCTCGCAGGAGTTCGGACCTAACCGATGCAGCCCCGCTCGAGAAGCAAGAACCCATCGAAAGGGTGGCGATGCGCCGAATCTGATTGATCTGTGTGGATCGATTACAAGGTCCCCGGGCATACGTATTTATACCCCGAGTTACATGAGTCCTCATAGGACACGGCACACAACTTCCTATCTATAAAAGGAAAACTAACAAGCCCTGATCGGATATGAGATCAGGTTTTCCTAAAAATTATCAAAACTACCTAATTTATAGATAAGGTAATTAACTGCCATAGCGTGGTCTTCACGATTCCTTCCCGAATCCGGCTTCTTCTGGATTAGCTCCCAACGGCTGATATCACTTCTTTCCTTAACCGAGTCCGACGCGAACCGTGCCAAATTTTGGCGTTAACATATAGACCATAATCGTTAAATTATTGTTTATGTCCTCAGCATACCCTCGAAAATTGGCTGAATTTTCACGTCAAAAAGGATCCGGTTCTAAGAAGAATACATAGGCAAAAGTGGTTCCATTTTGTTTTTAGGGGAAAACAATAAAAACACAGGAAAGTAACGGATGTTTGGATGAAACGGTAAATTGGAGAACATGGGAACTTTCAATACGATTGGAGTGAACCGAGAACTTTTTTACTACAAATCTAAAATAGTGATATTTGGATGTTATAGAACCAGTTTTACCAAAAATATAAACATGTAATACTCTATGGGATTTTAAAATATGGATCTTTGAAAATATAAACAATTTAGTACTTATATATAAATACAAGTATACGACTAACCAACCAGGGTGAAAATCATCCAAAATTCGAAACCTGCCTCGCAAAACGCTGCATGGACAGATGTGCTGGGCCAGAAAGCCCAAAACTCCGTGCCGAACCGTCCAAGGTAGGCTCTAGAACGGGCCGGTGGCTATGACGTGGGTGTCGCACGACGAATTTTTTTTATTTTTATATTTCTTTAGTAAAATATTTACAAAACTACATTTTCATTTCAAAAATTTACAAAAATATACTCCCGCCGCCCTTTGGGAGGGCGATATGTCTGAAATCGTCCTCCCCGAGGGCGATATGATGACGTGGCTGACGGCCGTTGGCCGGCGGCCCACGGCCGTCAGCCATTTTGCAGGCGGCCTGTCACACCCTGAGATTAGCCACACTAAATATTACCTGTGAAAAATACCCAAGAAAATAAATTTAAAAAGGCTAGAGGAATTAATTGATGGTGTAAAATGCAAGATAATAAATTATCGTGGCCGGGAATATTTTTCTTGTATTCTCTGTGCCAAAATACATTAACTGGATTTTTAGTGGAATTTACAGAGCACAGGAACTATTTTCAATAAATCAAATACGCTTATCGGAATTTAAATCGTCCTGGAAATCTTTTTCCTTTTCTTTTCTCTTCTGTTTTCTCTGTATCCTCTTTTTTCTCCATCGCTGGGCCGCCGGCCTAGCACTGTGCCGCAGGCCGGTTTTCCCCTCCCCGGCCTTTTCCTCCTCGCTCCCCCACGCCCGCGCCCGCGCCATCGCTCTCGCGCCCGCTCCCGTGCCCGCGCCCCCGCGTCCTCGTGCCCGCGCACTCGCTCGCACCCGCGCCCGTGCGCCTCCCACTGACAGGCCGGCCCGCCTATCAGCATCGTCTTCCTCCTCCGTCCGAATCGGGCGGAGGGGAAAATCCCCGGAGCCGTCCGATCCGGCGCCGCCTCCCGCCTTTCCCCCCGCTCTCCACTCGTTCAAACGGTTGCGGACCGAGTCCGCCCCACTCCCCCGAGTTCTCCGGCGTCCACGTCACCTCTCTCCCGAGAATCTCGCACACGATGCCCACGCCGCCGTCCACTCTCCCGTGTGCGATTGGAGCCGTTCGGCCTCGATCTCTCCCGGCCGACTGTATAAAAACTATCTCCACCCTCTCCTCCATCTTTTCCCCAACACGCCGAGCTTTCCAGTGCCCCAGAACCCCGTCGCCAACGCACACCCAAGCTCCACCGTTTTTGCCGCCTCCGGCCGCCGCTCGCCGCCGTTCCGGACGCCGTTAGGCCACTCCGCCACCGTCAGCACCTCCGCCGCACCTCGGCCGCCACTCCGTTGAAGCCGAAGCTCACCGGACCGCCTCGCCCGCGCGCTCGGTGAGTATCGGCACTCTGTCTCCTTTCCGGCCGGGGATTCCCGCCGCGCTGCCTCACCATTCTCCGCTCTAACTCCTCTCCCGTCCTCCTCATCCTCCAGGACACCTCGGCAATCGCCTCTCGCCCGTTCCCCGCCGTCGGAGCTTCGTTGCCGACGTCGTCCCGAAGCCGCCGCCGTCGTCTTCGCGCCGCCGCGAGCCGCCGGTGAGAACCCCCTCCATTTTCCTGTTCCATTCCGCCTCTCCGTGTGGCCACCGCCGCGCCGGGTGGTCGCCGTCGTCGACCATCGGGTCGCGTGCGCGCCGCCGCCTCCCGCTCGGGACGGCTGGCTTTGGCCGCCGCTCCCCGGGGCCGTCCGATCTGCCGGGTGGCAGATCGGGGCCGCCCGCTCGCTCGCCCGCGTGGTTGCCCGCGGTGGCGCCACGTGGTGCGCCCGCTCTCGGCCGCGGTGGACTTGGTCCGCCGTGCGCCTGCCTCTCGCACGCCACTGGCTGGTGGAGGCCGCCTGTCGGCACCGGCTTCCTAGTCTGGTGACGGCATTAATTAGTTAATGCGCATTAAATCACTGGTTAATTATATTCACTCTGAAAATAGCAATAAAACTTCAATAAATCATAACTATTTCATGCGAACTCTGATTAAGTCCATTCAAATTTCATTCAATCCAGAAAAATGCCAAGAATCCATTAAAAATACTTTCAGCCCATGTTTGTTGACCTCCATGTACTATTTTTAATTGTTTATGCATTGTTTGTTGTAGAATCCGACGCCGGTAATTCTCCTGTGTTTTACGAGATCGTAGCCGAGTACCTTGAGCCGGAGCAAGGCAAGTCGCACTGATACTTTGATCAATTTGTACCCATTTTTCGCTAAATTGCTTTGTTTGCTTAAATAAATTGCATTTTTTCTATATTTCATGTGGGTGGTTATTACCTATACAAAGTTAGGATTTAGCCTTAGTCTTGATAACTAAATCCTTGTCACCTGGGTAATAATGTGACTAGTTTACAATTCTTAGGAATGCTTAGCCATGCTTAGCAACATAGCTCACATGGGAATTAAATACTATTTTTCTTTTGTATGACTCGACTCAATGTCGGAAAAATGGAACCTTGGATAGGCTGTTGTTAAATTCCTAAAATTTTTAACCTAAATGGTGGGCTGTGGGTGTATGGTTTTGCTAGTCACACCCATGGCAATTAAGGACCGGTTCGCAGGAACCACTTGGGCAACTTCCCGTACTTGCCACAAGCCAGCGTGGGCAACGGCTGGGCTTGAAGCGTTTCTTCTTCCTCTCCTAGGCACCGAAGAAGAGGGTGGGCGTGATGGAGTTGCTTCCCTGGCTACAACCCGGGAGCTCAAGCTTGCTCATCTGGCTTCCCTGGCTATAACCCGGGAGCACAACTTGATCAACTTGCTGCCCTGGCTACAACCCGGGAGCTTGATCAATTCCGTCTTCTGGCTACAACCCGAAGACAACTGCACAACTGCCGCCCTGGCTACAACCCGGGGGCTTAAGTTTGCTGCCCTGGCTACAACCCGGGAGCATGATCTTCATCCTGTTTACTTTTCACACACTTGATTATGGTGCTTAACACCCCGGATCACACAGATCCGTTTCTGGCCACACAGGCCTTCCGTTTGCTTACTCGGCAAACTCTGGTCACGGTTCCCTTTCCATCAAACATTTTCACAAACCACAGGCAAACAAATCTACGCTATGGGAATCACCTTACATCGCCCTTAACCGTGGGCACGGCTGTTCGAACAGTTCTGCTAAACTCTGCAGAGGGTGTGCGCTTTACCCATCCGACACGAAAATTACACTGAGTACTGGCCTGTACCCAGAAATTCGTGACAAGGCCATTTCCAAAGCCAGTCCAGGGTTATCCAATGCCAGCCGAAGGATCCACACAGGACCAGTGGTCGGCACCAAACTTCCCTAAACCTACTATTTACTCGGCCAGGGGCATCCCATAATACCCGTATGGTCGCACTGTAAGATGCTCGGATGGAATCCCCAAAGGAAACGGTCCTTATCGGTAATACATAGCCATGCCACACAGGCGCTGTCTCTGTACACCAAGATTTTCACAAGCTGTCTTTATTTCACAAAACGCGCCGATACACAAGGTATCGGGTTTTCCAATCAGTTTAGTAAAACCCAATGTTTTCCCAAACGACAAACAACGTTGCAGAGCTAAGCCATTCTACTCGGCAATCAAATCCGTAGACAAGATGCCGGCGTGCCATTTGTGGGGCTCTCAAGGGAGAAATATATCAACATCCTACCTAATATGTGCGGCTACTGGGTAGGTCCATCGGTTTCGCTTGTAAACCGAGGCCAACAGTTTAAAGGTGTAAACTAAACATGTATATATTTTCCAAACAACATAGTTTTGCATATATGGGAAACAATATGATCAAAGAGGCTTGCCTTGTTCCAAAGAGGGGTCTTCTTCGACGAAGACGGCTTCTGGATCGTCCGTTGGTTCAGGCTCTGAACAAGCAGAAAGAAAACACTGATAAGCAGGAGGGGTAAAACACCAAGAAAAGGATCAAGAAGTAGTCGGCTGCAGAAAAGGTGGCAGTCGGCTGAACCAGGCTTGCGAACCAGGCGACAGAGCTCCAAAGCTTGAGAGGATGAGAACTTAGCAGAGCTGGCCGGTTGCAAAATAGGAGAATGAGGAGCACGGATGGCTCAATATATAGCCGGCGTGCAAAGGTGAGGCACGGTGGAGCTGGGCAACGGGTAGAGAGAAAAGTCAAGGTGAACTGACAAAGGATTTGATGTTCACGCAGGGCTTGACTTGGGAGTCAGGCGTGGTCAGGGAGTTGGTGAGCACTGTAGCGGTGATGAGACATTAAGGTCAAGGCTAGGACAGGTTGGAGAAATCTCACTGACAGGGCTTCGGACTGACCATAGGTCCAAGCGAGGCAGCAGGGTATTGTCCATCGGTCCAAGCGGTGCTGCGGGCAGGTGAAGACTGGTTCTTCTCCACTTTGGTAGTCGGTGTCCAACGGGTTGGCGCCACTCAGGGGACAAGAAACAACAGGTAACATAACACACATAACAAGGTAGTCGGCCACTTCACAGTGCTTACTCGGCAGCAAGGAGGTCCGAGTAAGACAAGGGAAAGGGCAGGATACAAGGACTGAGTAGGAATCTACTCGGCTCGAGGGAGAAGGTAGTCGGCTGGCCAGGGAGAAAAACTGGGGCACAGCTGACAGGATAGGAAGGGAGCTCGGGAAAGCGAAGACTAGTGGGAAAAGAAAAACGGGTCGTTACAAACCTCCCCCACTTAACAGAATCTCGTCCCGAGATTCCGCTACTCGGTGAAGAGCTCCGGGTACTCAGCTTGAAGGCGATCTTCTCGTTCCCATGTAGCTTCATCCTCCGAATGGTTACCCCATTGCACCTTGCAGAATCTGATTGTCTTTCGTCTTGTACATCTATCCCTTGTCTCAAGAATCCGAGTCGGGCGTTCCTTGTACATAAGGTTGTGTTGTACGTTGATCTCTTCCAACGGAACTTGCTCTTCTGGGATGTGAAGACATTTCTTCAACTGGGACACATGAAACACATCGTGGACGTCAGAGAGTTCTTCGGGCAACTCCAGTTGATACGCCACCACTCCGCGTCTGTCAACGATAGGATAAGGTCCGATGTAGCGAGGCGCTAGCTTTCCACCCATTCCGAATCTCTTTGTCCCTCGTAGGGGTGATACTCGGAGATACACATGGTCTCCTATCTGAAACTCGAGCTCTCGTCTCCGATTATCCTCATAGTTCTTCTGTCGGGCTTGGGCTATCTTCAAGCGCTCTCGGATGACCTTAACTCGCTCTTCTACCTCTTTCAAAATGTCTGGTCCAAAAACCATCTTTTCTCCTACGTCTGTCCAACAGAGTGGAGTTCTACACTTGCGTCCATATAGGGCTTCATTGGGGGCCATCTGGATACTGGCCTGATAGCTGTTGTTGTAGGAGAACTCGGCATAAGGCAGACAGAGATCCCAGGTTCCTTCAAAATCCAGGGCACATGCTCTTAGCATATCTTCCACGATCTGGTTTACTCTCTCGGTCTGTCCATCCGTTTGGGGGGGATATACAGTAATGAAATTGAGAGTTGTGCCCATTGCTTCATGAAACTTTTGCCAGAAGTGGGAGGTGAACTGAGCTCCTCGGTCAGACACGATCTTCTTTGGGACTCCATGTTGGCAGATAACCTTGGTCAGATACAACTCAGCTAACTTCTTAGCCGGGTAGGTGGTCTTGACGGGGATAAAGTGGGCGACTTTGGTCAGTCGGTCCACTATTACCCAGATGGAATCATGTCCTGTCGGGGTCTTAGGTAATCCAACGATGAAATCCATTCCTATTTCTTCCCATTTCCACTCGGGTATCCTTAAGGGCTAAAGCAATCCTGCTGGCTTCTGATGCTCTGCTTTAACCCTTTGACAAATGTCACAAACCGCGACATACTCGGCAATATCTCGCTTCATTCCAGGCCACCAGTAATGATCCTTTATATCCTGGTACATCTTGGTACTTCCTGGGTGGATGGAATAAGCGGACTCATGGGCTTCTCTCAAGATTAAGTCTCGGATTTCCTTTTTGTCGGGTACGCAAATGCGTTTTCCAAGCCAAACAGTTCCTTTGCTGTCGATGGAGAACTCGGGGGCTTTTCCCTGGGTCATGCTTTCCTTGAGAGACATGATTGTTTCATCTACCTTTTGAGCTTCTCTGATCTGGTCCTCCAATGTAGGCTGAATCAGCAAAGTCGCCAGCGTTCCTGGCTTGACCATATTTATCCTTAGCTTTTCCAGTTCTTGACTTAACTCGGGTTGAAGGGGCAGGGTCAAGATGGCATTACAATGGATTTTCCGACTGAGGGCATCGGCAACAACATTTGCCTTGCCAGGGTGGTAATGTATTCCAAGGTCGTAATCTTTAATCAACTCAAGCCATCTTCTTTGTCTGAGATTAAGCTCGGTCTGAGTGAAGATGTACTTCAGGCTTTTGTGATCAGTGTATACTTCACACCGATTCCCAATCAGGTAGTGGCGCCATATCTTCAAGGCATGCACTACTGCTGACAACTCTAGGTCATGGGTTGGGTAGTTCAGCTCATGGGGTCTTAACTGTCTTGAGGCATAAGCAACCACTCTTTCTTCCTGCATAAGTACACAGCCTATGCCTAGTCGGGATGCATCACAGTACACCTCAAAGTCTTTCCTAATATCCGGAAGGATCAACACAGGTGGTGTAGTCAGCCTTTTCCTTAATTCCAGGAAACTTTCCTCACAGGCGTCATCCCACTCAAACTTCTTTTCCTTCTTTAGCAATCCTGTCATTGGTTTGGCAATCCTTGAAAATCCTTCAATGAATCTCCGATAATAACCAGCCAAACCTAGGAAACTTCTCACTTCCGTGACCGTAGTCGGGGATTTCCAAGAAAGCACGTTTCTCACTTTCCCCGGGTCCACTTCCACTCCTTGGGCAGTGACCACATGCCCGAGAAAAGCAACTCGGTCTAGCCAGAACTCACACTTCGAGTACTTGGCAAACAACTGGTGCTCTCTTATCTTTCCGAGAACCATTCTCAAATGTCCAACATGTTCTTGCTCGTCCTTGGAGAAGATTAGGATATCATCCATGAATACCACGACAAACTTGTCGAGATATTCCATGAATACCTTATTCATAAGGCTCATGAAGAAAGCTGGGGCATTAGTGAGTCCGAAGGACATCACTGTATACTCATATAATCCATAACGGGTCAGGAAAGCTGTCTTGGGTATATCCTCAGGTCTGATCTTCAACTGGTGGTATCCTGATCTCAAGTCAACCTTAGAGAAAACTTTAGCTCCTTGCAGCTGGTCGAACAGATCATCAATCCTTGGTAGAGGATACTTATTCTTGATGGTTACTCCAGTCAGTGCGCAATAATCAACGCACATCCTCTTGGTCTTATCTTTCTTTTCCACTAGGAGCACTGGAGCTCCCCAAGGTGATGTGCTAGGTCGCACAAAACCTAGGCTCTCAAGTTCTTCTATTTGCTTTTTCACTTCGGCTAACTCTTTAGCCGCCATTCTATAGGGTCTCTTGGATATGGGTGCTGTGCCGGGTAGCAACTCTATAGAGAACTCAATCTCTCTATCAGGGGGCATTCCGGGTAGACTGTCTGGAAAGACATCAGGGTACTCATTGATCACCGGCACTTCTTCCAGAGGGGCCATTTGCACAGAGCTCAGGAGAGATTGGCTTTTAGGATTTCTAGGAGAGGTAAACTTTACTTCTTGTCCAAAAGGGCACTGTAGGGTTATGGTGCTAGTTGCACAGTCTATTCGGCCTTTGTGCTTAGCTAACCAGTCCATGCCTAGAATCAAATCCAAGCCTTGTGATTCCAGGACAATGGGGTTGGCTGAGAAACTAACTCCTGCAATTACCAGGTTAACTCCAGGGCAAGACTGGTCTGACCTAAACTCCTTGCTAGGGGAGTGTATGACCATAGGTATCCTAAGGCCTTGAATATCCCAACCATACTTATCCACAAAAGATTGAGAAATAAAGGAATGCGATGCTCCAGAATCAAACAGAACAACTGCAGGTACGGAGTTGACAAGAAACATACCCATTACCACATCTGAAGCTTCTCGGGCTGTCTCCGACTGGATATGATTGACTAGGCCACGTCCAAAGGCCGGAGGGGCACGGGAGGCAGATCCACTAGCATGTGTAGTCGGCTGTCCTCGACTAAACATAGGGGCTCTTGAAGCGCTGGCGTTGGGGCGTCCAGAGGTTGCAGGGTCTTGCTTCCGGGGACAGTGTCGGGCAAAGTGACCCAACTCGTTGCAGTTGTAGCATCGGCTTCCTGGGGCACTCGGGATACTCCTCTGCTGTAGGCCGGCTAGGGTAGGGCGACTTGCACCTGTACTTGCACTGAGGGGTCGGGACTGAACAGAAGAAGCCGGGCGGGAAGCAGATGGGCGAAACACCTGCTCTTGAAACTGGGGTGGGGCAAACTGACGGGAAGGACTGGGGAGATAGGGCCTGGTACTCGGACTACCACGAGTCTGCATCTGGGAGGCCTTGCGCTTGCGAAAAACTTCGATCTCCTTCCTCGCGTCTTCAACCACTAGGGCTCTGTTGACCATGTGCTGGAAAGTAGGGAAGTCATGGGCAAGAAGCTGGATCTTCTTTGCCACATTCATCCCTTTCAGAAACCTTCTGATTTTCTTCTTGTCCGTGTTCACATCCTCGGGTGCATAGCGAGCTAGATGGTTGAACCTGCTTAGGTACTCGTCGATGCTAGAATGTCCCTGCTTGAGGTATTGAATTCTTCTCTTTTAATGTCTATCACTCCTTCTGGGACATGTGCAGCTCTGAAGGCTTCAACAAACTCGGGCCAGGCGATGTTGGCAGCATCTTGATGGGCAGCACAGTAGTTCTCCCACCAGTCGGCTGCTAGTCCACGAAGTTGATGTGCAGCAAACTGGGTTTTCTCCATAGGTGTGCACTGCACTAGGTTCAGCTTTCTGTCCATATCCTTTAGCCAGTCGTCAGCCTCCACTGGCTCAGCAGTCTGTGAGAACTCGGCTGGACGGGACCTCATGAAGTCGGCAAGCTTGGAGTGGCCATGAGCTTGTGCTGGTGGAGCTTGATGGAGAAGAGGCTGTATTGCGGCCAAGTTCTGAGCAATGCCTTGCAAGATCTGGGTCTGGATGGCCATAAGCTGCTGGGGGTCTACTGGAAGGTGAGGAGGTTGAGGCAATCCTCCAGGGTTCGCTGCTGCAGCGTCAAAGGTACCATGGCCGGCTGCACAGCCATTTCTGGACATCCGATCATGAGTCTGCTCCACTTCTTGTTCCTCCGCGGCGGTAAGCAGGTTGTTGCGGACTGGACCTTGGTCTTCAAAACCCAGGCGAGCCGGAGCACGAACAACACGGCGCTGACGTTCTGCCATCTGGTCCTAGAAAAGGGTAACCAAGGGAAAAAGGCTTAGAAAGGTATTGGCAGCCAAGCCAATAGAACAGATGAAGGAGCAACAAGATCAGCAAGATAGATTCAAACAGCAGAACCAAGAACATACTCGGGAACCCAGCCACAACGAAAAGAAGACAGATAGGGTACTGGAACTTAAGGGCTTGCGCAGGAACCAAAGGTAGGGAGATAGCCAAGAGTTTAGAAACATTTCCAAAAATTCTACAAAGCAGAGAGAAAGATACTCAGACAAGTCCTAGATTTTTGCAATTAGTAGAGTTTTCAAAATAAGATCCTCAAGGACATCTACACGAGTGGGATTTCGTTCCTAGGGCCAACCTTTGCTCTGATATCATTCTGTGACGCCTCCCCGACTAGGTGGAAGGCCACCATGTGCATATGACACCCGATCCCAGGATCAGTAGTCGGGTACGCACAACAATGATACAACTCAGAGTTACAATAAATACATATCAGAGTACACATACATATACAAGGAGATCCATCCAGGACAGACCCGGGATGGGCAAAAATAATCAACAGGTAAACTAGCGAAAACAGGGCGGAAGTTGGAAAAAAATTACACCACAGGCTCGGTTGGGAACTAGGCTCGAAACCTTCAGAAGTCTTCGTAGTCGGCCTGGTCTTGGAGGAACTCGGCAGCAGTCGGATCTTTGTCTTCTTCTCCAAAACCTACTATACATATATGAACAAGGTGAGTTTCGTACTCAGCAAGCCGGGAAAAGATGCCATGTCGGCCAGACAAAAAGGTTAAGGGTTTTGTTTGCTCAAAACTGCCTTTAGAAACTCTTTTCTTTGCAAACACTAGTGAGTTAACTTTTGTTGTCGGAAAGAGGCTCACGCCTCGATCCATTCCGCAAGTTGCTTTTCAACAACTCGGCACTTAATGAATCAAGCATATATATATGTATATCATCTTTTACTTTGCATTTGTTGGTCTTGTATGTCCCGAGTAGCTACAACCAAATCTCAGCCGCCGCCCTGGCTACAACCCGAGGGCGCAACTCGCTATCTTGCTTCCCTGGCTACAACTCGGGAGCTCAAGCTTGCTCATCTGGCTTCCCTGGCTACAACCCGGGAGCACAACTTGATCAACTTGCTGCCCTGGCTACAACCCGGGAGCTTGATCAATTCCATCTTCTGGCTACAACCCAAAGACAACTGCACAACTGCCGCCCTGGCTACAACCCGGGGGCTTAAGTTTGCTGCCCTGGCTACAACCCGGGAGCATGATCTTCATCCTGTTTACTTTTCACACACTTGATTATGGTGCTTAACACCCCGGATCACACAGATCCGTTTCTGGCCACACAGGCCTTCCGTTTGCTTACTCGGCAAACTCTGGTCACGGTTCCCTTTCCATCAAACATTTTCACAAACCACAGGCAAACAAATCTACGCTATGGGAATCACCTTACATCGCCCTTAACCGTGGGCACGGCTGTTCGAACAGTTCTGCTAAACTCTGCAGAGGGTGTGCGCTTTACCCATCCAACACGAAAATTACACCGAGTACTGGCCTGTACCCAGAAATTCGTGACAAGGCCATTTCCAAAGCCAGTCCAGGGTTATCCAATGCCAGCCGAAGGATCCACACAGGACCAGTGGTCGGCACCAAACTTCCCTAAACCTACTATTTACTCGGCCAGGGGCATCCCATAATACCCGTATGGTCGCACTGTAAGATGCTCGGATGGAATCCCCAAAGGAAACGGTCCTTATCGGTAATACATAGCCATGCCACACAGGCGCTGTCTCTGTACACCAAGATTTTCACAAGCTGTCTTTATTTCACAAAACGCGCCGATACACAAGGTATCGGGTTTTCCAATCAGTTTAGTAAAACCCAATGTTTTCCCAAACGACAAACAACGTTGCAGAGCTAAGCCATTCTACTCGGCAATCAAATCCGTAGACAAGATGCCGGCGTGCCATTTGTGGGGCTCTCAAGGGAGAAATATATCAACATCCTACCTAATATGTGCGGCTACTGGGTAGGTCCATCGGTTTCGCTTGTAAACCGAGGCCAACAGTTTAAAGGTGTAAACTAAACATGTATATATTTTCCAAACAACATAGTTTTGCATATATGGGAAACAATATGATCAAAGAGGCTTGCCTTGTTCCAAAGAGGGGTCTTCTTCGACGAAGACGGCTTCTGGATCGTCCGTCGGTTCAGGCTCTGAACAAGCAGAAAGAAAACACTGATAAGCAGGAGGGGTAAAACACCAAGAAAAGGATCAAGAAGTAGTCGGCTGCAGAAAAGGTGGCAGTCGGCTGAACCAGGCTTGCGAACCAGGCGACAGAGCTCCAAAGCTTGAGAGGATGAGAACTTAGCAGAGCTGGCCGGTTGCAAAATAGGAGAATGAGGAGCACGGATGGCTCAATATATAGCCGGCGTGCAAAGGTGAGGCACGGTGGAGCTGGGCAACGGGTAGAGAGAAAAGTCAAGGTGAACTGACAAAGGATTTGATGTTCATGCAGGGCTTGACTTGGGAGTCAGGCGTGGTCAGGGAGTTGGTGAGCACTGTAGCAGCGATGAGACATTAAGGTCAAGGCTAGGACAGGATGGAGAAATCTCACTGACAGGGCTTCGGACTGACCACAGGTCCAAGCGAGGCACCAGGGTATTGTCCATCGGTCCAAGCGGTGCTGCGGGCAGGTGAAGACTGGTTCTTCTCCACTTCGGTAGTCGGCGTCCAACGGGCTGGCGCAACTCGGGGGACAAGAAACAACAGGTAACATAACACACATAACAAGGTAGTCAGCCACTTCACAGTGCTTACTCGGCAGCAAGGAGGTCCGAGTAAGACAAGGGAAAGGGCAGGATACAAGGACTGAGTAGCAATCTACTCGGCTCAAGGGAGAAGGTAGTCGGCTGGCCAGGGAGAAAAACTGGGGCATAGCTGACAAGATAGGAAGGGAGATCGGGAAAGCGAAGACTAGCGGGAAAAGAAAAACGGGTCGTTACATTTGGCTACTCTGGAGGTGGCGCCTGCGGCAAGGTGGGAGCATCTTGCGGGGGGTTATTCAGGGCTTTGCTCTTGTTCATGAAAGAGAACGACTTCTTGGGACGGAGATCGGAGGCGGCCAGCCTGTGTGCGGCGCGGAGGTCGGAGACGGCGGTGAGGGCGGAGCGGAGCTCGTAGGGGGGCAGCGAGTGGGAGGCCTCGGCGACGAGGCGGTCGAGGTCATCGATGGGCCGTTGGCGGTGGTGGAGAGTGACGGTTGTGCGTACTCGAGGCAGGAAGGATCGGCAGGCAGACAGCGCGGACTCCGCGGCGAGCTTGGCGGCCGCGAAGCGGGAGAGGAAGGCCGCGACGGGGGAGGCGTCGGGGGAGTCCTGGGACCGAGGGGGTGCGGTGCGCTTGGAGAGGCGCTCCAGCATGGCCTAGGTGCTTGCGGTGGCCGCCGGCGGCGGCGGAGGTTTGGTGTGGTCGGGCTCCGACTCATTTCGGCGGCGGAGGTGGCGGTGGCGGTGGATGGCATTAGGACGCCTGCGGCCCAAAAGCGAGTGCTTTCGCTACTGAGCTCAGCGCAAGGGTTCACAATTTGGAACTTTCGACGAATTTCACAAAATTCGAGCGGTTTAGAGGTGCTCCGAATATTAGGTGACGAAATTCATCGACTACGTGTTTAGGGCATGAACGATATTCCATTTGGAATCTGTTCAGTCCGTCACCGTCTAAAAGAGCATGCCACGCATGATTTTTCGTGATATAGAGGTCAAGAAGAAAAATGAAAGAAGGACGTTGTATGAGGATCTGTAGATGGTTCTACTAGACGACTTGCTATCGTATAAGCACTATCAGATACTAGCTAAATGCCGGTAATTTTGGTTACGAATAAAAGAAAAAAATAATATTACCTAAAATAAATAAAGTATATCCATGACATATAGTGCAAGCTTTTTTCTATAAGAAATACTCACTTTAATTTAATTTTTTTTTTATGTGACTATCTATTTAGATTTAGTTATATAATATTAATTTGAGTTCGGGGTAATATGTGAAAACTAAGGAGTAGTGGCGTCATCCTTGGGGTATTTTTAGAAGAGTATGGACTATGGACTAAATTATCATCTAGATATACGTAAAAAGATATATAGACCATAATCGTTAAATTATTGTTTAAGTCCTCAGCATACCTCGAAAATTGGCCGTATTTTTCACGTCAAAAAGGATCCGGTTCTAAGAAGAATACATAGGCAAATGTGGTTTCCATTTTGTTTTTTAGGGGAAAACAATAAAAACACAGGAAAGTAACGGATGTTTGGATGAACGGTAAAATTGGAGAACATGGAACTTTCAATACGATTGGAGTGAACCGAGAACTTTTTACTACAAGTCTAAAATAGTGATATTTTGGATGTTTATAGAACCACTTTTACTAAAAATATAAACATGTAATACTCTATCTTGGGATTTTAAAAATATGATCTTTGAAAATATAAACAATTAGTTGACCTTATATATAAATACAAGTATAACGAGTAAAACCAGGGTGAAAATCATCCAAAATTTGAAACCCGGCCGTTCGCAAAACACTGCATGGACAGATGTGCTGGGCCAGAAAGCCCAAAACTCCGTGCGATATGTCCGTCCCAAGGTAGCTTAGAACGGGCCGGTGGCTTTATGACGTGGGTGTCGCACGACGAATTTTTTTTATTTTTATATTTTAATTTATTAAAATATTTTACAAAACTACATTTTCATTTCAAAAAATTTACAAAAAAATATATTCCCGCCGCCCTTTGGGAGGGCGATATGTCTGAAATCATCCTCCCAGAGGGCGATATGATGACGTGGCTGACGGCCGTTGGCCGGTGGCCCACAGCCGTCAGCCATTTTGCAGGCGGCCCCCCCGGGCCTTACCACCCAAAAACCGCCCTCTCAGAGGGCGGTTTTGGGTGCCGGGTTTTGGGGCCGCCTACAAATGGTCGTTTTCATAGTATAATAGTCTGGACCGTCCAAACAGGATTCAGACTGTACAAATTGCTACAAATTGTTGTAACGCGCGCTACGTACCTTAAAATAGTCATAACTTTTGCATATGGTCTCGGAATCGGGCAAATAAGTTCTTTGCGGACATCTACAGAAAATTTTACATTTGCTAGAATCCCAACATCAAGCATGCTTCTTGTTCATCAAAGCGTATGGTCTTACATTTGGTACAGAATCAATAAATATCAGATCAACTACCACTTTGTTTAAATACTTTTAAATCATTTTCACAACTTCTAATCTTGATACATCAATTTGTAGGTACAATGAAAGTTATGAACTTATAAAAAACCAAAACTTAATCCAAGTAAACATCAAGAACAATAACCTGTCGATGTTTTACACCGGCAATAAAACTTTGGGGCTACTCGGCGAGGGTGAATTCGGTGGATTGCAGAGGGACACAAGAGAATTATACTGGTTCAGGCCCTCAAGGTGAGGTAATACCCTACGTCCAGTTGAGGTGTTATTCCTCTGAGGTGTATGAGATCGATGATCTGGTTGTTCGTGCCCTGAGGGGCGCCCTGCCTCCCTTTATATACT